>DF241408.1:0-19112 GCA_000507305.1 Breviolum minutum Mf 1.05b.01 | reverse complement strand
ACCACCACCACCACCACCACGTTGGCAGACTCGCGCAAAAAGACTTCCAAGCCAAGCTTTCGTTCACCCCCCCTCAAGTGGCCATGGCACTTGGAGGCAAGTGAAGACTTTGCCAACCTTTGAATCCGGCGGCCGCTGCAGTTGAGTCAGTTGAGTGACAAAAGTTGCTCGTGCTCAGCATCCAACGCAAGACGACAAAACATTGAACTTTTTCAACTTATACGGTGGTGATGTTGATTTTTGTTCCAACACTGCAACTCCAAATTAGTGTGTGGTATTATGACAACTAGCTACTGCATGTTCAGGGCTTCACATATGGCCGCAGCGAGCCTGCTGACGCAGAGGGCGCTCGGGAGGCCATTGACTATGTTGCTACGATGTGTTGTAACTTCCCTAGCTTCTCATATTCTGCACCGGTAATGATCTGTATATTCTATATTTGATTGGTCTTGAGAGTATTGTATGTACATACTTGGACGCTTGCCAATGCTAGTACAACATGGGAAACAAGTTGAGCGACTAACTCATGTTGAATTCATTTGATAGGGGATTTGTGGTCAAGAATTTGATTTAGCACAAGCTGGTAGAATCCTCCATGAATTTCCCACCTTTTGCATTTCCGCAGGTAACAATGTTTTGGGCATCTCATGTGCCACGACCAAAGCCAGGGCCAGATTGCCAGGCAGGATCGTCAAATGCCAACTTCAAACTTCAAGCATTCAAAGCAGTGCTGCTTGTTGGAGCGACCATGTGTTCTCTTTCAACCCAAACCTGTCTTCATGATGTTTTTCAAACGCCAAGAATCTACAAAGAAAAGTATTCTGACTGAGTTTTTAGAGCTGGTAGGATTACGGTACCAGAGTTTCCAAGATGAACGCAAACAGCGAACATACAAGCATATAATGCCATTGTAGTAATAGTAAAAATACTATATATGAACATGTATGGTAATTTAATGCAATGTGGCTTTGTGATGCTTTGTGGTCTTGCAGCTTCCAGGACTTCAGAAAACTCAACCGCACAGCGGCGAAGTGTGGGGTCAGGACACATGCTGGGGAGCTTCTATTTTTCACAAAAAATTGTTTCATTCTCTCATACTTCTCCTACAAAGTTTGTGACGCTCACACAATCTTGATAATCTTGCAATTTCGTATCAACTTCTTTGGTTCCTTGCCAAGGTCAGATGTTTTGTGTTGACACGTTTGTGCAGCCAACACCTCCATGAAGGAATGCTAGGGACCTAGCAGAGTTCAGAAAGGTCACCGACATCAAACTGGTGCCTCCTGGCCCCCTGGGTGTGCTACCCAAAGTGATCCCCTCGGATGTGATCCCATCGTGTACCTGGCCTGCTTGCTGCTTGAGAGCAGCGATTGACCGAAATGGGATGACTGATTTTTGCACGGAAAGGTTAAGGGGAATGCTTGTTCTGCACGAAGTGAAACAACTGAAACAGTTGTCCTGCTCTACCGTGTCTGCATGGAAGGTTTGCGTATGGTAGCAAATCCCGGCCTTCAACTCCCATCACTCATGTGGCGACTAGACAGCAATGAGACAGCATACGTTGACAACGTTGCTACGTCCCATGACTAGGTACAGTAGCTTCTTTTTGGCATATGGCCCGCAACACTCCTCACTGCACAGACTGCACCTGCACCGCACAATCTGTTGGCACTGAGATTGGGAATCAGTATGCCACCGAGTCCGAGGAGGCATGGGCTGTCAGGATTGTAAGATGTGATGATTTAGGATGGGACGTTGTGAGGACATGACCTGCATTTGCAGACAGTTTACGTGGTGTCCGTTTCTGTGGTCTCGTCATGCATCTTTGCCAAGAGGCATTAGCTGTGCACTACCGCGACCTGGAGGCCCGTGGATGTATTTGATCCGGGCTTCCAAGCTCAGTATGGCATTCAAATTGGAATTTGTTGAAAAAAAACGATTGATTTTTGTCAGCCACAAAAAGTGAATTAGTCAGTGGATGCGGTTGGCAAAAAAGGTGACTTTGATACATGCTTATCCCACAGCTTTTTCAGGAATATCAAGCCAAACATGAGAAGCGCATCATCAAGCTGACTAAGGCATGTGGGATGTGGAGTGCTTGCAACAGAGTGATTTCAAAAGTCTCTGAATGTGCGACTTTCAGGAATAGATCTGAATCTCCCGGGCCATTGTGTCCTTGCTTCAGGCATCCAAGGAACAAATCCATGCCGCTCGCCTCAGAATGAAGGACTGGAGGAATCCACCCGCCTTCAACTCAGCAACGTTGTCCTTTTCCAAAGTGCAGCAGCCAAGTTTGAATACTTTCAGCGTCCAAAGCGCCAACACACTTGCTTTTCAGGAACCCAAGGAGCCCTTCAAGTTGACCAAGCGGTGCTCTTAGACTCTTCAGATGCGATCTTTGATGCTTCAAATGTGCTTCTGGGCTCGTGGTGATTGTCCTTCGTCCTTGACAATTGAGGTTCAAGAAGGTCACTTCCAAGTTGAAGTTGCCGGGATTGCACCAGTAGGAGACTTATCCATTTACCACCTGCAACCTCATAGGTTTAGCAGCCGTGAAACCCGGTCAACCGAGCCAACCTGACTGAGGTCTGCATCTGCTCCAAGCCTTCAGAGGCTGCCAGCTGAGCCAGAGCCGCAAGTGCAGCAGGCACTCAAAATGTCAGCTGCGTAGCATTAAAGACATGCACAATTTGGTGGACTCAACGACTCACGCTCGCAACGTATCGCAAGTGTTTAGATAACTCTGTGGGTTCCTAAGACCTCGCTCCGAGATTGTAAAGTCCTTCCCACTCATCGCTGGAAGGCCGTGACGGAGCCAGAAGCGCAGGCTAGCAGCAATGGCTCTTTGTAACTTGAGAAGTCTAGAAGCCTTTAAACTTTACCTGGTTTTGTTGCAGGAAGTCCCAGAGGAATGAATGCCTACTGAACCGCAGTTTCTGGGGCGCTGCTGAAGTCACGTCCCATCCTTGTGCAAGCAGCTGGCGAAATGGAAGCCAAGTTGTTGAAGTTGAAGGACTTCATGGCCAGGTCATGAAAACGACAAGATATGGAAACCCTCAATAATATTAAACCCTTGAAGAGTCCATGTTGATGATTGGCCTAAAACCCTTGTCTCAAGAGCAAGTGAAAGCAGCTGGATGTTTGTTTTACCAGCAGCAAAACATTCAATTTCATAGACGACCTGGACAAAGACTCACACCGTTTCACCATGTGTTTCACTGATGTGACTGACAGTTCCTGCTGAGAGCAGAGCGAAAGAAAAACAGCCTTCAGTGATTTAAATGGAATTGTGGGCGGCGAAGGATAGGCAAGGTGTGAGAGAGCTTAAGTTTATACAAACGTGTTTCGTGCAACGCTACTTGCAAGAACTTGGAATGTGCCCTGCAGACAAGACCAGAACCGGAGAAAGCACAGGCACCCGTAAGCGACGATGCGAAGCGTGATGTCCAACAAAGGGGTTCACACCAAAATGCGTTAACATGCTTGACGTTTCATGAAGTTTCAAAGGATTGTGTTGCTGAATGCACTTGCCTGCGCATCGTTCCAAGACGCTGTAAAATCAAAATTTGCTGACAAGCACATTCGTTTCGAAGTGTGCTGATCGCGTGCGCTGATGCTCAATCTCTCAAGCACGAAAGGTGGCGAAAGGCGGTGAAAGCACCTGACACATGCATAGCCGCATAGCATTTTCAAGGATTGATTGTAAAACCAATTGCGTTGGGCCAACCAGCGAAGTGGAACGGCACTGACAGGCACCACCCAAGCGAAAAGACAAAAGGTGCCTGCAATCGCAGCACCTTCTGAAATCGTCGCAAAGAATCCACTGACAAACATATATTCTCAGTGATCAGGGTGAGCTAACTCTTCTAAAAAGGGGGTCTAGGAGGTGACTCAGTCGAAATCTCCAGTAAAGGAAGTTGGCTCGATGGAAAGTATTCGTCTTTTCAATATAATATCAGTCCAAGGCAAAATGCAAAATCGCAAAAGAGAAAGAGTAGTGCCGAAACATTAGTGCCAATAGTTTCATGGCGATGGGAAGCGCGAGTCGTTATCCGAAAGTTTGTTAAAGTTTGTACCGTCAATCAAAACCACCGGTTCCAAATGTGCGAGTATATTTGTGATATTCCAGGCAACTAATCCAGGAGTGAAAATTTCCGACAACCTGCCCGCAGGTTTCCTCAACACAACACCCATGGCCGCCAGCGAATTTGCATGCAGCTCTCAGCAAAGTAACCGAAGAAAGGACGGAGTCAAAGTATTGAAGTTTGCTGCCTGCGTTAAAACTTACCAGCCGCTATAGACGTTCGAATCCCTTCCGGCGGTTGGCCGGTTGGCCTCTCCTGTCACGGCGACCGCTTTGGCACTATTGGAAATCAACATTTTAGATAAATTCACTGTAGATCTCGGTTTTCATATCGTTCCCAACGTCAAAACGTCCTCCCTAGAAAGCAAATGCCCGATGCCAGGGCCGGTTGCTTGTTTTTGCGTGTTAGATGGCCACCTCATCTCACCATAGCTGTGTACTCGAGCCATTCTGCGACTCTTCTCACATTGCTTGTCACATTTCTATCCACCTCTTTCTGGATTCGCCCAACTGTGCATCGGTTTAGCTGCTCACATTTTGGGTCGCAACACTTCTCGGTGCTACATCACTGAGCGGGATGATTTTGGAATATTTTTGTCGACATGCTTGTCCTTTCTGTCCCTACATTAGTGAGTACTGGATCGGGTAGCCGGATGAGTTACAGCGTCTCCTCACTTTGATATTTTGGGCCAGATTGTGTAGCCACTGATGCTTCCACACTTTGCTGTTCCTTTGTGACCCAACGCTTCTGTGCGCTAGATCGCCAAGCGGGATGATTTTGCCACTTTTTTGTCACCATGCTTGTGCTTGTCCTTTGTGTCCCTCCCGTATCTCTTTAAGACGGCTGATTTCAAATACGTTCTTGAGAAAGCTGGAGCACGAAATGCTAGTTTTAAAAGAACTGCATATCCAAAGCCGGACAGTGGCAAGCTCTGTGAACGGCCGGGTGCGGGATGTCTAGTTGATTGGATCATGGTCTGATCGTGCACGGATCGGACGCGCATGCGGAGGCTTAATCTGCACACCCGACGTTTCTTGCATTAGGAAAGGTTAGTTAGCCAGCAAGGCCTGCACGCCTGGCGGCGAATTGTCAGGAAATGCGTAATTGCTTCAAATGGAACCAGTTTCGTTTTCACGGTAGCACGCAGCCCATCCACTGCACAGGTGAAAAAATGAGAGGCTCTTACTGCAAAAGATTCTATTCACTCAACAAACTCTCATGGTGTACCGCAAGCTTTGCCAACTCCCCGCATGTCTCCCCCCAAGACCAGAAATGGCAACATGTTGTTTTTTCTTTGCCAATGCTTCTGCCACGCGGCTGACTGACATTCCAAAAGTCTTTTAGCCAATGCGTTAGTAGTCTGCGGTGAGCGACGGAGACGCTTGGAAATGTGAAGCCACAAGATGATTTGGCTACAAGTGGTTTAGGCACAAGAAACAACAGGCGAGGCGGTCCGTTGAACCAGACCAAACAGAACCGAGTCGTCCCCCTGTCACCTCACCAAAACTGCATTGTTTTTGGACGTTGCGGAATCTGGAGACTGGCCTGCCTAAAAACAGTCCCGATGCCTGGAAACTTCCGAGTACAACAGCTCAAAGCGACCCAGATGCGGCTCAAAGGCGTGCGCGGAAAAAAGTTGTTTGTACACGTTTCCTGCAGGGTCATTTGTGCACGTCTACACTGGGTCGTGTGCATAGCTATAGACTATAGTCGTGGTCGTGTAGCGCGGAACTTTGAGATGGGTTTCACTTTGTTGGTGTTACAGCGATTGAGTAAGCGAGACCTGTATACCAGAAGTGCATTGGCCCAACCCTTGCCAATATGTAGTGATCTAGACGATACATAGTGCCTATCTAAAGAGAACACCGGGAATTTGGATGACTCTGAGGAAGTTGCACCATCGTGCCATTTTTCATTTGGAGGAATACTTTTTCATCGACGAGAAGCGCAAGTTCGAGTTTTTGTTATCCTGTCCGGTCAAAATGTGGCACATGTATAAACACCTGCTCGAGGCAAGGCAAACATCCCAATTCCGCAATTATATGGGTGTTTTTTTCTTACCTGCTTTTGTTGGCTTTTTGGTTTCTGTTGGCTTTTGGTTTCCATTGGCTTTTGGCTTCCAACTTCTATTGACTTTTTGGCTTCTGTTGGCTTTTGGCTTCCGTTAGCTTTTTGGCTTCTATTGGCTCTTTGGCTTTTTGTTGGCTTTTTGGATCTGTTAGTTTTTTGGCTTCTATTGGGTTTTTGGCTTGGCTTTTTGGTTTCTGTTGGCTTTTTGGCTATTCAATATATCGAAGAATGGCTAGGAACTATATATATATTATATGTACGCTCATAGATATAAATGCTGTTTTGGTTTGGGTTGGCTTCAGGTGATTTTTGTTTCTTCTTCTTGTTGCTGTTGTTGCTGTTGTTGTTTTGCTGGTGGTGGAAGCAGCTGGGACTTCATGCCTGGGTGGGAGGGGCTGCGCATTTGAGATCTTTGATATGACATTCCATGACTTTTTTTGTTTTGTTTTTGTTGTTGGTGATTGGTGTTTGTTATCGTTTGTATTTGCTTGTAGTTTGCTTGCTTGTTAGTATGTACATATATATATATATATATATACATTGTTTGTTATGTTGTTCCTGATAGGGTTCATCTTTGATGACATTGTTTTCTTTTGCTACATGGTTTCTTACATGATGTTGTTTCTGGTTGTTTTTTGTTGTTTGTCGTTGTTGCTGCTTGTTTTGTGATTTTGTTGCTAAAATTGCCAGTGCCTGGTAGACACTGTAAGTCAGGTTTTACTGATGGTTCGTCATCCCGAACCAAGCAACATAGTAGCAAAGTGAAGACAAAATGCCTTGAAATCAAATGAAAACATTTGTTCTGCATAAAACTTGAACGAAATACAGTATCTACTGTATAGTGAAATGAGAGCAACATAAATCCAATTGAAAGGAAGACATCGCAAACTCACAAAACAATAACACATGGCAACAAAATGGAGAAAAACAAAGCTAAGATTCCAAAACACATGAAATCTCCGAAACACAGCACACGGAATGTAGTAAAATGCTCAACAAAATGAAAAGAAAAAAATCAAATAAAACGTTGAAGACTGACGAGAAAAATGTAGCAAAATGAAGGGGAAATACCAACAAGAAAACACATGAACAAAAAAAACAAATTTAACATCGCGCCCATTGAATTTAAGCAGCAAATGCTTTCTGGGTTCTCAAACTCAAGTGGATGGATAGTGTTTTGTCGGTGCGGTCTGTACCACGGTGGCTCAGGGGGCACGCTCAAACCTTTGGGGACTAGGTTGTCCATTTTACTGTGGCACCTTTCCCTTTTCAGCTTTCGTGTGCTTCTTCCTTGTGGGCTGGCTTCTTAGACTTTTGTCAGCAGCTCTAGCCTGGATTCACCTTTTCCACCACACTCCACCTCCATTTAGCACATCTTCAGTGCGTACCTCGGTCATCTATCCTCGGTTGGCCGGCTACTTGCATGAGCGAGGCCTCGCAACAAGACGACATGAGTGATATCACCTTCAATTTTCCTGGCCTCACTATCACAGTCCATGGTCCACCACGACAGGCTTCAAGGCTTGTTAGGGAAACCCTGCATCGTGGTGATTCAGCCGAGTTTTATTGCGTGGCCCCTCTTCGCTAACTCCTTCAAGCAAATCCTACTCCGAGACCAGGTCTGAGATTGAGAACTCCTTTGGCGGCTGCCCTGGCAGTTGCTTGCACAAGGCTATTTGTGTGGTGGGTGAACTTTCTCAGTGCGAGCAGAGGATTCAAAGAGCGTGGTTGGCTGGTAAAGTCGGCAAGGGTTGTTCTTGCAACAAGAACGGGATCACCACCGTTATCCAGATCAGGTCCAGAATCTATGTGGTGCTTGGGTGTGAAGGTTTGGTTTCATCCGTTGTGTTTCCATCATGTTAATTTTACCGGAGATGTGTTGGACGGCTGCAGGATTCTTCTTCAGTCAATCACCCCTGCCGAGACGGAAACACGAACCTATTGTTTGGCAGCCGTGGTTGTATTCCCTGAAACCTAACCTTAGATACGGCCATGGACTTCGATGCCAGGGAATTCGAGGATTTGGTTCCTGTGACTCCGGGCCTTCAGTTCTACGATTGGGGTGGCCATTGGAGCATGTGGAGGATGGAAGGACAGAGGCTGTTGCTATGGTGATCATGAAACGGGGTGGACGTTTTCTGCCCGCCTTGCGTTCAGACATCCTGCTGCCCGAAGTGGTGCTGGAAGGGAATTCAGGTGGAACAAATGCGGGGGCCTTCTCTAGAAATTCACATGGGTGGTGTAGTGTTGGATGGAGGTCAGGAGTCCTTCGTGGAAGAGAAGCTTTCCCAATTGTCACAGTCGTGGCGTTTTTCCGATTTTGTTTCGATACCTATGGGGAAAACTGTTTGGTAAATCGCTGCATGTGCAGCGTAGTAGCAGAACTTTAAGTGTCGGAACATGACATGAAGCATGCAAAGATGTAGTAACTAATTACAAAAGGCTGCGTTCCGTTGCGCGCTAGTTCTGCCAAACTGACATCACGCAACCCGGCAAGCACACACACGCACATGTATACGGATTTGATGGTGCATGCAAAAGATGTAAAAAGTGTTTACGAAAGGCAGCAGTATTTTGTTGCACATACACACATACACACACTTGATGGTGAATGCAATAATGGAATAGTGAATGAACCGATCCAACCCTCGAACGTCAAACCACCAGAACCCAACAACCTGGACGGAGATCTCCCACCCCTCGGCCAACTCCTCTCCGACACCAGCCCGGCTGTGCCGACCAGTCGCCTCTCAGCCCGGTAGAGGAAGGTCTGGCCTTACACTTTCCCTACCAAAAGCAGATCTGGAGACTGGCCAGTAAAAAAACAGTCTGTGCCTGGAGGCTGCCCAGTAAAACAGCCATGCACCCGAGAACCTTCCTGCGGCTAAGAAGAGCGAGGGGAAAAAACAAAAAAAATCGTTCATTTACGTGAACCTTCCACCGACAGACAAGCTCTGCGGCAGGACCTTTAGCGCCCCGAACAGCTGACACTTTGGAAGAACTTTAAGACCCAACGCGGCGCCCTCCCCTGCGCCCGTCACTGATCGAGTTTCAGCTAGACCAACCGGTCGACCTACCGGATGACCTCAGCCTCATGAACTTGAGAAAAGCTTGCAAAGGAGTGGCGCCCGGCCCGTCCGGCCTCACCGCAGATACCGTCCGCATCCTGATCGATGACGACACGGCCACCACCAACCCTCATCCGAGTTGCCCGCCACCTAGCCCAAGCCAGTATATGCCAGCCGAAGTCGCTCGAGCCATAGGTCTGGGACGAATGGTAGCCCTCACCAAACCCAACGGCAGGGTCCGTGGCATTGTTGTTGTGTTGCGCAGACTTGTTTCCCAATGCCTCGCTCAAAACTATGCGCAGCCAATCCACAAAGCCTGTCAACCTCACCGGTTTGCTTTAGCCACACGATCTGGAACCGAGGCCGTGGTCCATGCTCTCACCGCCGTCACCGAAGCCAATCCTACCCACACCATTCTATCAATCGACGGCGTCGGGGCGTATGACAACATCTGCCGCAACAGCATGTTGCAAGGGCTCCGAGACGTCCCCGAAGCCAATCGTTGTCTACCGTTCGTCAAGATGTTTTATGGAGCCGCGTCCCATTACATCTGGCATAGTGCCACCGGTGAAGCACACATAATTTCCCAAACCCAGGGTGGTGAACAGGGCGACCCACTCCTATCCGCCCTACTTTCCCTCGGCCAACGATCACACATTACGACAACATCTCCTAGACAACGAGTCTTTGCTTGCTTTTCTCGACGACGTCGACGTTCTGGTGCCACCCAACAGAGTCCGCCCAGTCTACGACACCCTGGCCCACACGTTCCAAAGCCAAGCCAGCATCCGCCCCAACCAAGGAAAAACCCGCGCATGGAACGCAGCTGGCATTAAACCACCAAACATCAGGGACCTCGGAGAAGATGTGTGGGTTGGCAACCCAACTTTACCAGCTACATCCCAGGGCATGACTGTCCTTGGGGCCCCCATCGGCTCACCCGCCCGTGTTCAGCACCAACTCCAATCCTCGACCGCATCCCTCATCTCGAGGATCTCCAGGCTTCTTGGTTGATGTTGCTCTACTGCGCCAATCCTAGGTGTACCTGTCTTCTGCGGATGTGTTCGCCCAACCTCACCACAGAATTTGCCAACAACCATAACTTAGCGGTTGCAGTATCCGCCGCCTCCTCGAAGTCGAAGACCTCCAAGCCACGGCGCACCTACCACTCACTGTCTCAGGGAGGCGTCGTTCTCACATGCGCCTCCATCCTTGCCACCCCGGCATTTTGGTCGTCATTCATTACCAGTTATCTACAACCAACCCCCTCAGTATGCAGGACAGATTTTAGAGCAGCTCCACCACCCCGCCGCAACTGTCCCCAGTATCCAAGCAGTAGCAGGTGCAGCTCCCGCAATGGCGTCGTCGAGCGAGATATGGAGCACAACCGCCGTTTACACCACTCTTCGAAGAAGATAAGGAGAAGGGCTACGCGCGCATGGAGGAGGAGGAAGAACAAGAAGAAAAACTTGTGCCGACTTGCCCGCCGCCAATGGACACTGCCTCCGCCAAAGTTCCCACTGAGGCCGTCACCATGGATGGTATTGCCACCTTGTTGCAACAGCCGCTTGGTCCCATCACCGCAAACATCAATGGTTTGAATGCTGGCGTGCGGATGCTGGATGCCAAGTATTGAGATTTGAGAAGTGCAGTGGAAAACCGGCTGAAGGACATGGAGGCCCGCAAGGGCGTCACGCCAGCTCAAATTGCAAAAATGGATGAATTGTTACAACGCCTACATGAAGAAAGTCCAAAGGTTGAAGGCCTGATCAAAAGCCAGGTGGAATCCGCTTTGCGAGACATGAAGCCAGGCATGAAGACACAAGACCCGAACAAAAATGTTGACAAAAGATCATTGACAGCCGTGATTGGCAATCTGGAAGGTCTTAGTTCGTAGTTTACCAAGGCATGGTGTTTGCGGAGTTCAGGGACCAGTTTGACAGAGACTTGGCGGTAACGTTGCTCAAGACAGCTGGGTTGCAACAAAATGGAAAGCCCGTATGGGCTGGTCACGATAGAGGCCCTGTTGAAGAGCTGCTCGCAAATTTTGCTTTGGCAGTCATTGGTTTGAAGAAGGTCTTTAAAGAGGAATGGAACAGAAGTCAGGGCCGAAAGGCCATCATTAGGGATTCGGACACATGGGCATGGAGAAGGTTTCACTTACAAGGGCTGTCAATCCCAAAGTTTTGACGTGTTCTACACCATGCAGCCCTTGCCCCACGGAATTCATTGCAAGTCATTTCCGAGGAGGTCGTTTCAAGCCAAATTTGAGGAAATTAATCGTTGCTTCTTGGAATGTTAAAGGATTTACGGATACCAAGTTGGAAGAACTTCAACACCATATGTTCCACAATCACATTGGGGTGCTTTGTTTACAGGAAACGCACAGGACAGTTTCTGAACAGTACATCACAGATGGTGGATTTTTAGTTATATTGTCTGGAGAGGAGGATGGCTGTTTCGGAGGAGTTGGTTTCATTGTTGCTCGACATTGCCGGGGCTGTGTTGTCAATTTTTGTCTTGAATCTTGTCGCCAGGCTTCCTTGAAACTTCGAGTTCCTGGTGGGAAAATGATAATTTGCAGCCTACACATTCACACAGTGGCAAACCATTTGATGAAAGGCAAACGTTTTCGCAAGCAGCTGCAGAGTGGATGAATTCACTTTCTCGTCATGGTCCTTTGCTGGCGTTGGGTGATTTCAATGCCCGACTTCACAAAATGCATGCGGGCGAATCGCATTTGATTGGCCCACACATTTTTGGCAACAAGAATGTGTATTTCAATGCCGAATCCAATAGGAGTTTATTGCTGGAAATGTGCGAATCCCTCGGGTTGTTTGCAAACACTGGTTTTGACTTGCCCGTGCAAAAGCAAGTCACTGTGTACAATGTCGGCTCGTCGCCAGCAGCGACCTTAAATTCTACAAATTTTGGTCAAATTGATTTCTTGCTTGTGGGAAAGGAACGATGGCACAATTTTTTTTTTTTTTTTGGCCGCGCCTTTTTGACCGCTGTATGCTCTCCTCAAGTCCTCCGCATCCCTTTAGGATCGGAGTGGGAGCCGGCTTGGCTCCGTAGGGTCAACCAGCCGGAGCACTTCGCTCAACGGCGGGCCATCTGCCTCCCATGCCTGGCTGGGGCTGCGCCACACATTGCCGAGCAGGGTGGAAGCGACTGCGTTCTGCTGCGCGCAGCTCAGCAATGCCCACCACCTGCGCTCCCAGCCGGCCCGGCTAGCCTGGCGGAGCGCAGGGGGAGCTCGCGGGGCGCGAACCCGCAGCAGGTCACGGACGAGGTCACAACATTCTGCGGCCCAGCGCCCTCCAATTTCACAGGCCAGGACGACGAGACGCTGGGGCCCGGGGCGAAGGAGTTCTGGATATCTGTCCCTTTTTCTCCGCCTCGCCGTGACGAGCGCCGCACCATCCTCACGGGCAGTGCGGGGCTGTGGGTGGCCATTTGCTCGGAGTGGAGAAACCAAGGTGACATCGCAGCAAAGAGCCGAGCCGTGCCGGGTTGCCCCATACACCACGAGATCTAACCTGCGCCGGTCGTCGTCACGAACTCCGGGCGCGGTGGTGCGGGCTAGCCATTGCTGCGGCACTACACGGCCTTCTCCTCCAACACCTTCGCGGCAAACCCGGACCCAGGCTTGTTCAAGCAGAGGCGCCCGTCTGGCCAGGAGGCCTGAACGTGCGCACGCAGCTCTATGGTCTCCGTATGGATCAACTACGGCTCCGCAGCCAGGGTTGCCGCCCCCACCACATCGCCGGTCAGCTAGTGCTAAGGGGAGGCGCAGCCGGCGGCGGAGCGCTGTTTGGAAATGGTCAGACGCGATGGTAAGCGCCGGCTCAGTCGGGATGGCCGTGAGCCATGCTGCTGCATGGGGCCCAGATTGCGACCTTAGGAGTGCTTGGCAAGGGGGTGTGAGGTGGGGCAACAATTCGCTCTCGCGGTAATGGATGTGCAGTGCGCGAGCAGCGGGTTGTTGCCACCCCGGGTATCCCGTGCCTATTTCGGGTCGGCCGTTGGAAGGCGGCGCCTGTGCAGCTTGCAGGGTGTCCCATGCGGGAATCGTGGACCAGCCGCCCTCCCGTAGTTGATCTGCAGCTGCATTGGCTTGTCGCAGGGATGGAGCCCTCGCTGCTGGTCCGGCAAGGAGCTCGGCCACGCAGCGGGCAGCGGCATCTGGCCNCGGCGGGCCGTCATGACAGGGAGGGCGTCCGCCCAGGCGGCCCAGTATGCTGCCGGGGCAATGCGCGCTGCGGAGGTGAGGCCAATCCCGCCCATAGTGCCGGGTAATTGGCCAATGGATCTTGCGAGGGCAATGTGATCAGCGGCGGCGGGGAGAGGTCCCGCAGCTTCGCCAAGAAGCGCCCGCAAGGTGTCCCAGACCGCGTCGTCATGTTGTGCTGCATACTCTGCGGATTGGTCAGGGGGAACCGTGCGCAAGATGTGCTGCGCACGGGGGGCGCAACAATATAGCAGTAGAAGCCAGGCAGATTGTAGGTCTGGCAGGCGATGGAGTTGGTCCAACAATGTTTGTTCATCTCGCAGGCGTTCAGTCGTGGCGCTGGAGACAAAAGCAGGGGTGCCTATGGGGGTACCCAGCGTAAGGATGCCTTGTTCGTGCAGCGGTCTGTTGCCCCGCCACACGTCTGGGCCCAGTTCTTGGATTCCTTCGGGTGCTACACCGCCCTGCCCATTGTAGACTCTGGTTTTGGAAGGGTTGGGAGCTACCCTGCGTGGGTGTTGAGCTCATGGGCGACAACATTATAGGCTGGGCGAGCCCGGTGGGGAGGCACTACTATGTAGATGTCATCTAAGTAGGCCGCGAGGTATTCACCAGGCGCGAGTTGGCGGCTCGCGTTCTCGAGCGCCTGATGTTGTGCCAGGGAGTATAAGGCGGGTGCCAGAGGGTCGCCCTGATGGCAACCTTCGGCTTGTAATATTTCTTTCCTGACCCCCTGGTCGTTCCACCAGTAAAAGACTGAGGTGCGCCCGTAGATGCCCCGAACGAAAGGCACCAGCGCGGGCGCTACCTCGAATAGTTTGTGGAACATGGCCGCCCGCGATGCCGTGTCGTAGGCTGCCCGCCCATCAAGGGACACGATCGTGGCAGACTCGTCCAGCTCTGCAGCTGTGCGAAGGATGGCCGCCAAGCAATCCGTGCCTGCTCGGGTGCGTAATGCATATTGGAATGGCCTGGTGGCCGCGTCAAAGATCTCCGCGTACTGTCGGGCGAGCACTCGGGAGGCGATTCGTCGTAGGACTTCCCCTGTAGCGATACCCCTGACTCCTCCGTTGGGTTTGGACAGTGCTGTGAGACGTGCCGTAGACAAGGTTGCCATGGCGGCTTCCGGCACCTGCCCTTGCGCAAGCAATTCGAGAGTGGCTGTGAAAAGGGAAAGCCCTTCTTCGTCGTCTAAGAGAACTTTGTAGTGTTCGGCCGTCGCTCCAGACAGGCCAGGCGCACTGCCCCGTTTGGCTGTGCGAAGGGCTTCTGCTACTTCTTGCGGGTTGAGGCGGATAGGTGCCTGGGGTTGGTATTCCTGTAAGTTGGTGGGTAATGCTGTTTGGAGGGCTGGTGGTCTCCGAGTTGGGTCTTGCAGAATTGCTAGGGTTTCGTCTGTCCCCGGCGCCAGCGGCGAACTGGTAAGGGTCTGCCGTGCCCGGGATAGTTCGCCGCGGCGCACCTGCGCAGCCGCCCGTTCAGCGCAGGCCTCGGCACTGCTTGGCGCTCGGCGGCGCCCCGGTTCGGGGCCACGCACGCCATCCAGGAGCTGGTGCCAATGACCCTCCGTGAAGGTGGAGGCTCTTTGTCGGAGTGTCCGTTTTCCTATTGCCCCAGTTTGGGCCGGGCGGCCGAGCAGCATGCGGGGGATGAGCTAGAGTAGCTTCCAGGATCGTTCTGCTGTGATTGCCGCTGCTGGGTTTGGTTCAACTATGCCTCGGAGCGCGAGTTTTAAGGCTTTTTTGACTGGTTCCACCAAAAAATGCGGCACCGCCTGTAAGGAGGCCACCGGTGTCTGGAACTCGTCTTGGACGGAAATGCTGTCGAGGCTTTCCCAGGCTTGTCGTGACATTCCCAGCGGAGAACCAATGGCAGGGGCGGTCTGCGACCTTTCTGGTTCTGAGTCGGGTTCTGGAGGGGGAATGTCTGCGAGGCGTCGGTGGACTTGTTCGCGTGTCCGGTATCCATTGGTGAAGCGATCAAGCTCGCTCGACATTGTGAGGCCACCGTAGATTTGTAGGCACATTTCTTGTGCTGGGGCTGGGATGTAGCCATCATCATGGCTGCAATGGCGCAAGCACCAGGCCAAGTCCACGAGGGCTGGAGGTGGATGGTCCCGAGCGGCATGTTGTAGGCGTTGCAAGAGGAGGGGTTCCCTTTCACCAGCTGCTATCCACATAGCTTCAACAATGGTGTCAGCTGGAACCGGCTGAGCTTGTCGGAGCCGCCGGCAGGCATGGTCCCACCAGGCATGGCTGCGAGGGTCGGCTCGCCATTGGGCGGCGGCGACGGGGTGAAGGAGGCCGGCCGCCGCCAACAAGAGTGGCACGTAACACCAAGAGTTTCTGTCAGTTGTGACAAGGCCATTGGGGGGCCCTCTGTCGTACCACCCACTACGGTCTTCTCGGATGGGTGAGGTTAGCGCTTGTGTTGGTGCTAGCATGGCCGGCGGGGGTGCCTGCGCAGGTGTGAGAGGGACTTCTTCCTCCGAAGTGACAACCTCTACGACGTCGTGTGTTTGGTGGTGGCAATGGCAAGTGAGGTGGCCCCGTTGTCCAGTGACGTCCCAGTGCCAGTGGAGGAGCCGTCCACATGTTGCGCAAGCGGAGCCGGCATTTGCCGGCACGGCGGTCTCTTCCAGGAGAGTGATGGTACCACAGCGCGCACATGACCAGGCGGCGTTCCAATGAGTGATGCCTGTATCCCCTCAACGGGCAACAGGGCTGAACGGCACCTCTCTACCCGGCAAGTCCACAAAAGAGACCTGGTTGGGGCCCTCCCGGACTGCAGCAACACGTGGACAACAATAAACCGTGATATGAATGGGTGCTGGAGGCTCTGGCGCGTCATGTCGGGTGAAGGTACGGACGGCGTAGTCCCGGACTTGTATTTGTGCCGTTTCGGCGCCACCCCGTCGTTCTGGTGGGGGGACATGTTCGGCGATGCATAGCGCCGCCAGGCGTTCGTCATGCTCAGGCAGCCAGCCCCCTGCTTGTCCATGCTGTTGATGTCCATTTTGGCACAAGGGGCATTGCAAGTGTTGCCGGCTAGCACCCTCAACCCGCCACTGTGCCATGCACTCAAGATGCATACCGTGTCGGTTGCATGTGGGGATGGGCACGGCACGTTGGGCTCCACGCGCCCCAGGGCGCATTGCTTCCAAGCAGACGCAGCAGACATCGTCTTCTTCAAGCTGTCGTCGGGGTGGAGTTGCCGGTGGCGTGTCTTCTTGTAGAGTAGGAGTGAACGACATCCCGCCCTAGCGTGCGGATGTGTTGATGGATTGTTGGCTGCGGCGGCGGGACGCTATCTACAGCGACAAATCCGCCTGACAACGCACGTCCAGACTGTGATTGTTTTTTTTTTTGGTGTGGGTTGTGTGTGTATTTTTTTTGGTGGGGGAGGGAGGTTTGCAGGGGGTTGAGGGTTTGTTGATGGAGTGTTGACTGCGGCGGCGGGGCGCTATCTACAGCGACGAGTCCGCTACGCGACGCACGTCCGAAGGATGCGATTGTTGAAGGCTTTTTGTGGGTTGGGGACTGCGGTCTGTGAGGACAGCACCCGTCGCCGAGTGCGTTGTCAAGTGTGGTTGTTGTTTTTCCCGCGTTCGAGTCAATGGATGGATCCTGGACTGCGGCGGCGGGACGCTATGTAAAGCGACGAGTCCGCTACGCGACGCGCGTCCGAACGATGCGATTTTGGAATGCTTGTTGTTGGATTGGTGACTGCGGCGGCGGGACGCTATAGAAGGTGACGAGTCCGCTACGCGACGCACGTCCGAGGTCCGTGATTACAGCACCCGTCGCCGAGTGCGGTGTCAAGTTTTTTTTTTGGTCTCCAACAAACCTCCCCAAGTGACAAACAAACGTCCCCAAACTGCAGCACGACTGGTTGCCAACTGTTTTTTTTTTCCGTTGCGGGGCAGCGGTGAGTGAAAGAAAAAGGTGAGTGGAAAAAAGGTGTGACAACCTTCTGTGCGATGTGACGTTGCACACGCACTCAAACTGTAGCTCAGCAGCGATACGTAATCTTTGGTGACAGTGATTTCCCTGTGTGGTAGTACCCCAGTGCACCTCAAAGGTGTTCACATCACTTTCCAATCATTGCGGAGATTGACGTGGAGTTGCCAAAAAGTATTGCCACAACAGCTCGTGACCCACGGTATCATTTGTCTGAACTTCAGGGTGCTTGCAAATCATCTCTTTTTGCGACTTCTTTCCATGAATGCATGTTACAATGTCATTGTGAAATTGGAATGGCAGATGAATTATGTACTGCCATGGCGACCTCGTTTCAGCAGAGCAATGAGCGTTGTCTGCATCAAACCAAACGACAGGCGCGCAAACCCTGGATAAGCAGCCGCACATTGCATCTGCTGGAGGAGAGGGACAAAGCTCGAACATCACGCAACCCTCACTTGGAGAAGATGTTGCATGGCCAAGTCAAACAATCCGTGAAGATGGATCGATCGCAAGGGCTTGACGACCTCTTGAAGACGGGAGATTGGAATGAAATACGCCGATTGCGTAAAGGACACCGCCCGCAATCCGGGAGGCTCAAAAACGCTGATGGGAATGTTGTTGAATCAGATCAACGGGCTGAAACTCTGGCAGACTACTTCGAGTCAGTGCAGTGGGCACCACGTGCGACTACAGAACCACTACATTCAACATGTGATGATCCATTGTTGGTGTCCAATACTTCCATATCCGAGCCCGATGTAGTTGAATCGGAGAAATCCCTGAAGCGACGGAAAACTGCAGGTTCGGATGGGATCCCTCCTGAATTTTGGAAGGCTATATGTACATACAATTCACCAGCATGCCGGTGGGCCGTTCTTTTGTGCACCAAGGTTTGGACTGAAGGCTCTGTACCGACATCTTGGCATGAAGTTACTGTGGCAGCTATATTCAAAAAAGGGGATCCCGTTCATGGCTTGCAGTTGGACAAAAAATATTTGCAGCAATTTTGTTGCGGAGGTTGAAAGATGCAGGTGCCGAAGACCGAATCTGGCCTACACAATTTGGTTTTCGTTCTGGTTGCGGCTGTGCGGATGCACTCTTCATTGCAAGGCGGAAAGTGGAAAATGCATGGGCCCGGAAAAACGGAAACTTGCTTCTCCTGGCCCTGGACTGGGCCAAAGCTTTTGATTCTATTTCTCCTGCAGGTTTGGTCAATGCAATGTCGTGTTTCGGTATTCCATATCATTTCTGTTCAGTAGTCCGTGGCATTTACAATGGGAGGCACTTCATGGTGCGAGATGGAGGCGTAACTTCCCGCCAGGACCCCCAGTGCTTTGGCATTTCTCAAGGTTGTCCTTTATCACCCTTTCTGTTTTCGATCGTCATGACGTTGCTCATCCAAGATGCTAAGGCCGCAACAGGAGAAATCAGCGAACTGATGTATCGTGATGATACTGTGATTCTGGCAGTCAACAATGAAGATGCTGTGCAGTGCATCGAGCAGGCTGGGTGTATGTATGGGTTGCAACTGAATTGGAACAAATTGGAAGTGCTTCCAGTGCGATGTGAAGCACGCATCAAAAAACCCAATGGAGATTATGTGGTTTCGAAAGACTGGGTGGCTTTTAAGCCTAGACTTTTTAGACTTTTTTGTTTTTTATTTATTTTAATCTCCTTTTTTTTATTAATTAAT
>DF241407.1:0-78216 GCA_000507305.1 Breviolum minutum Mf 1.05b.01 | reverse complement strand
TGGAGAGAGGAAGGATATATATATATATATATATATATACACATATTATACCAGTACTTCCCGAGCTAGCCGGGGGTGGAAGTTTCAAGAAAAAAAAACCTATAAGCCGAAGAAAGAATTTGCCCATAGAACTTGCGCAGGGCCACCAACCAGTGTGATGCCCAAGACGAGTTTTTTGTGTGTACCAGCCTTCAGCTGTTCAGTTTTGGTGGTCGCTGGTTGTGTTTCCGTGGTGTGTCGGTGGTGGTGACGTGATGTGCTGTGATGTGATGCGTTATGATTTGTTATGTGTTTGGTTGTGAGGTGACGTGAGGACGGGAAAATGTGGTGTTATGTGATGTGATGTCATGTTATGTCATATCCTGTCATTTCATGTTGTATGATGTGATGGCACGTAGTGTGTGACGTGATGTGATGGATGTGATGTATATAATGTGATGTGATCTCTGATGTGATGGGATATGATGTGATGCCGTGTGATGTCGTGTGATCTGATGTGAAGTGATGAGATGGGATGTCGCGTGAGCTGATGTGAAGTGATGTGGTTGTGTGATATGGTGTCTTGGGCGATGGTGTGCTGTGAGCTACCGACAACCCCATGTCACAGCAAAACCCTTGAGATGTCCATTCCAATGCGCGGTGCAACCCCAGGGTGCAAAACACAAGTAGGGTCAGGAGAGCCCATGCCCTAGCAGTTTAGTCAGTGCTACAACAGCAAACTACAATTTTTTTGAGTACGACTACTAAGTACTACAATGTACTTGAAAAATTACTACTCGAATACTAGTCGGTACTACAAAGTATTACTCCGTACTAGAATGTACTACTCCGTACTGCAAAGTACTATACGAAGTATTTTTCCGCTTTATACAATATCACTACGTATTGCAAAGTATTACTATGCACTACAAAGTATTATTGCGGCACTACTCCATACTAGAAGGTACTATTTTGTACTGCTGCCGGAAAGTGAGAGAATGCAACTTCACCACATGTTGCCCCCGTATGGAAAAAAACACCCGAAGTTAAAGGAAACACGTGACACGTTGATTCCAGCCAGCGTCGGATCCGAGCATGATCCGAGATCCAATCATGAACCTGTCAGTCTGCATTTTGCATGGGAAACCGCAACATCTCGTGCGCCCGCTCCATTTCAAAAGGTCGAAATATTGGCCCTGGCCCTGTCCCGAAAAGTGACAACCTGATTAGAATTTGCCACTGCTACGAAAAGTGATGCTCCAACATCACACCAACTTCACCAAATCTTGTGCCTGCCGGGAAAAGTGACATGGCAAATTTACCAAATACCGCGCCTGCCAGGAAAAGTCACACTTCAACATCACCACACACTGCGCGTGCCACGGGAAGTGACACTGTTACCAAAGTCTTTCTTCAGTGAATTATTCCTTCAGTGTACTATTGCTTGACTGTCACTGTCCATTGATTGAACAATTCCTTGACTGAACTTTTCCTTGACTGAACTTTTCCTTGGCTGAACTCCTCCTTGGCTGAACTGGTCGTTGACTGAACTATGCCTGGGTTGAATAATTCCTTGACTGAACAAATCCTTGACTGAAACAGTCCTTGACTGAACAAGTCCTTGGCTGAATACTTCCTTGACTGAAGATTCCTTGACTGAGGAAGTCCTTGACTGAACCATTCCTTGACTGAATCATTCCTGGATCGGTTTTTCCTTGGCTGAACTTTTCCTTGATTGAATGAAAGTCTTGACCGAATTGTTCCTTGACTTAGTTTTTTTTGACTGAACCCATCGTTTTTTATGAGTGAGTGATTTATTGATATTTATTGCGTTTGTTTTTTTTTCAAGGGTGATCTGTTTCACTTGTTCATGCGTGATTGTTTGCGGTATTGAGAGATTTTACTAGTGATCTATTTCATAAATTTGCAAACTTTCGTAACTCGGACTCTTGTTCCAAAGTTCTTTTGACAACTTCACCAAACATTGCCTCTGCCAGGAAAAGTGACACACCAAGACAAGACCATTGCAATTTCACCAAGTAGTGCGCCTGCCACGAAAAGTAACATTCCAACAGCACATCAACGTCACATAATGTTGCCCTTGCCACGAAAAGTGACGCGCATTATCCCAATGTTCGCCAAATATTGCGCGTGCCACGATAACAGAGAATGCAACTTCGCCAAATATTGCACCAGACACGAAGGAAAATTCCAACATCATTGCAATTTCACCAAATAGTGCCCCTGCCACAAAAAGTGACAACCAAATATTCTGCTTGACACCAAGAATGACACACCAAGATAGGACAGAAAACGTCCATTCCAGCCGATCCGACCATGAGCCGAGCGTGATCCGAGATCCAACCATGGTCCCACCATGAATTTGTCAGTCTGCAAACCGCTTGTTCGCCGAGTTTACCTTTTGCGCTTGAGATACACATGTTGCATGGAAGAACGCAGCATGTCGTGCGTTCACTACCAAACAGCTATCCCATGTCACGAAATATTGCTCCTGCCACGAAAAATGGTATTCCAACATCAGCGCGACTTTCACCACATGTTGCCCCTGCCCTGAAAAGTGACCCTCCAACATCCCACCAAATTCGCATGATCCGTTTTGGGTGGGGACTAGCACCTTGCTTCGTAAAGGAGTGTTAGATCTCACAATATTTCGTTTCGTTTGCGTTTTCATTCCCCGTCTGCCTCGACACCCATGAAAATCTTCACTCAGATTCTTATTTTGGTTAAATATTGTAATTGTTTCTATTTATGTTTGTATATTGTCCCTGAATAACTTTAGTGATAAAAATTGGAATTTGTATATTTTCAATCGGTTGAAAAAAGACCGCGGAAATGGTTGATACCTTTCGATCCTATTTGGGGTCCGTGCTGGTATAATCAGTTTTTTCACAAGTGATGTCTGGCAGTATTGATTTATTTAATGAGTGATTTGTTCCATGAGTCTCAAAACTTTGTAACTTGGAATCTTGTTCCAAGCTTCCTTTGATGAATTGCATATAGTTAAATGATATGCAGAAATAATGATTAATGTTTAATGATTATTTAATGACTAATGATTAGTGATTAATGATTAATGATTAATGATATGTGATTAATTAATCAATGGAACAATTCATGACTGGATCATGTCATCAACTAGTTAATGATAACAGGCAATAATCCTTCAACAATCTCTTGAATGTGAGATCCTTCACCGTGGTTCCCATCTTTCTGTTGGATTTGGTCCCAGGAGGAATCTACAGGGGCAAAGCCATTGTCAGAGTCCATCTCCGAGCGGGACATTCGCAATCTGCACAAAACCTTGGCCAGGATGAACTTTTCCAATTTGATCTGCCTTGTGACGCATCAGTCTCCCAATCGGGCGGGCCTGTTCCCTGAAAGTGCAGAACGCTTGTCCGCCGCATTGGAAAGACTGCGTCCACGCTTGTCGCCTATGAGAGAACTTGAAGGATGAATGTTGAGAATGGATTCTTGCTGTTTGGATCAAAGTGAGACTTTCTGAGTCTCAAGGATCGCGTTGCAGATTCAATTTACAATTTTGTGACATGTTCCATCATGTTCCTATACACTGTACACATGAAAGGGCTTGTACAGTGCCGTTCCGCTGTGGTTTTTGGCAGTCAGTTGCCAGTGTTTCACGGGGAGCCGTGTAGTTTGCAATATTTGCAGTCCGACATTCCTGTCCCCAGTCAGCATTTTATGCGCTGGTGATTGATAGACTTGTACAGAACTGGTCTCATCCCCTCAGCAGCCAGTTTACATGATCCTTTCGACGACAAGCATCAGTTCACAGCTCAATTTCACGGCATTTTCAAATATTTTCAAGCTGATTAAATTCAATCATTGCGTGCCAGTCACCACAGTGTTGATTTCTGCAGACGTGTTTTGGCAGCAAGTTCCAGACATGTGTAGTCGCAGATCAGGGCCGGGAAGAAATGTCAAAAAATCAGATCTACAACTATTCAGACTTGGAGCTCCTGCAATAGATGTAATCGTGAGGGGCCCAAGCTGGGCCACAGTATTTAGACTCAGCTACGTGGACTAGAGGATAGTTGCAGGTGCATTGAATCCAGAACTCGAGGAGCTGTGAACAGCTGACCATAGCTATGCGGTCAATTTTTTGCTTGAAGACGAATCCCCATCCAGGATTCAAATCGCAGCATCAGTTTGCTATCTTCATGTAATCATGGAGTTTTGGGAAACCTCAGCAAATCCACTACATGCTGGCTGGCTACCCATAACTTTTTGATTTTGAGGAAAGGCTTTCATTCTGGCCAGTCAGGGTCAACAGCACAAGAAACTAACAATTTCAGAATTGGGCTGAATGCAGACTGTAAGTTTCCAAGTTCCCAATTCAGACTGTAATTCTGCTTTGAACTCGAAGAATGTAGGCCGTCAGAAGGACTATAGGTTAGAGGCACTTGCAGGTCACCAACCTGTACAATGACCTATAAGCTAAAGGTTACTGTAGGCCACGCTGCGACCTGATTATTTGGCAAGGTGTCAGGCTTTTAGCCAAAAGGTTGCCAACTTGTGCATTGGCAGGAGTTCAAGCTCGTGTGTTGTAAGTTTTCTAATTGGTCAGCCAGCGCATCAAAGGTATGATTTTTCATCCTTCGATCAAATGTGAAAGGTATATATACATATACATATATATATATATATACGATATATATATATATATCATGTCTTGAATCTTGACTCATTGACTGGCCACAATGCAAGCCCGTCCAGATGTTCCCACCTGCCTGTAAGATTCCAATCGCATGTGCCTAATGACTGGAAAGTTCAGCTTGGAATGTGCGGATGGTATGTTTTCCAGCAGAACTTTCTGACAGGTGGCAGGGAGCAGAGTAGCAAAAGCTCTGTAACACAACGATTGACAGAACTCAACTGCAAGCACCTGTTAATACTGCTGGATTTTCAGTTTAGGCCCCGAAAGGTTGGCTTTCAGCTTCGCCACTTGAAAGAATACTTTTGTGCAGTTGCCATACAAAGAGGGCATAGTAAAGTATATAGTATTTCGTCAGAGTCTCCGCCACAGGTCTCAGGCCGCGCAGGGGTTGTGGCACCCTTCCTGCTTAGCATAGAAGAACTAAGCGCAGGACGGAGTGCAGTTTCTTTTCTTGCATCTCTCGACTCGTTCCACAGTAAAAAGCACGGTGTGGGATTTGGGGGTTCAACCGGTTTCGGCGAAAGCCAAAGCAAATTGAGAAAATTAGCAATGATCAGCCACGTTCACACAGAGTTTCCACACTGGGTGAGCATCTCTCAGGTGGTACGAGTCGGGGGTTTGAGATCTCTTCCTGAGCTCAACGGCACGCTGGCGGAGGCATGGAGACTGAAGAGATGAAAAGCAATTTTGATATCGAACATGCCTTCACATGACAGGGGGCTTGGATCAGGTCTTGAGGCCTGCTGCTTCCGAGCGCGTGGTGGTTTGGGAGCCTGAGTTCCAGTCTCCCCGCTGTCTGCGGGAATGTACGCTGTCATTCTCTTGGTTTGCCCAGTTTGTCCCTGGTCCTGCTTCACAAGGCAGTATTCTTCATCCATATCATATCCAATTGACTTGAAGGATGAATCAATGAACAGATGAGCTTCATGATCTCCCACATCTCCTCCCACACTAGATTCAGGTTCAAACCTGCGTGGGCGAGAAGGTGGATGGACTCCATGGACACGTTCCGGATTCTAATGGTCTAGTGATGTCTAGTGAGACTAGTGATGTATAATGCATGCATAATGCATGTTGATGTATGTTGATGTATGCTGATGTTTGTACACGGTAGGATTCCTGTGAGCAGATATTGACTCCGTCTTGGTTGGTATCGGAGTCAATTTGATTTGTCAAGTCGGTTCCATGTGACGAGAGCACTTCCGTGCCGCTCACGCATGTGGGGTTTGATTCGGTGTGATGGTTTGCCGAGATCCCGCAAGGCCCTGCGCTTGAGCAACGTGGATGGGCGCCTCAGTGCTGTTGCACCACCTTGGGCAGCGCCTTTGACCGCAGGTGCTTGGCAGGGCGGGCTCATGTAGGCATTCTTTGGGCTTGTGTGGCTGCAGGAATGCGGATTCTTCACGTTATGTCCTAGCAAAAATCAGCACCTACCTGTGGGTGGAATGTAGAGTAGAATTCAGCTTTCAAGCTGTAAATTGTCCCTGTGTCAATATATCAAACGGCAACGTCCAAAGATGTAACAGGTGTTTGGCACCCTGTGCTTGGAAGGTATGTAGTCATCCTGCAGTTGCTTGGCAACTAGTACAGCCAGGAATCCTTTTTCTTTGGATCGAGTCACCTCGCCTCATTCGCAGACGCAAAGTTCAAAACGGTTTGGGATTGCACGCAAAGGCTTGACGAAACTGCAAGTTTATCTATCCTTTCACTGTGCTGTCTGTTTCCTCAAAAAACATCTCTGACTTGTGGGTTCTCGTTTCCTGTTTGTCACTAGCCGCATGCGGAGCGAGCTGAGTAGTGGGCTGTCGGGTTCTACGTGGACAGACTTGGCTGAGTGAGCGTGCTTGGTAGTTAGCAGGATGGGGTGAGCTGGTCATCAGTCATATTCGGGTGGAATTTGGTGTATACACAGCTTGGAGTCTTACATCTTGGTGCTTGTGTGGTGCGGGTCAACAGGGCAGAAATATAATGACATATATATATATACACGTATACAGAGTACACGTATTTGTATGTATTTTCATTATTAGGCTCTGAAATCTGATGGCTGAGCTTGGACAACAAGGAAGGGTGAAATAGCGGACCTTTGTCTTGGCCCGATCTTGAGGTGGTAAGACCAGCGTTAGCAGAAAGAAATCAAATGAGGGTACAGTATACGCTTCAATGAGAGGTGACAGCTGCAAAGTCTGCAGAGAGTGGCAAGCCAGCCTCTGTTGCTGTAGAGACTTGACAAAGATGGACTGTTTTCCCTTGTGTCATTTCGCGCAAGCAGAGGGCTCAAGACACTTTGGTTCATGTTTGGCTTATGGACTCAAATGCGACATTCTCGAGTGGCAATCTTCATCTGACTGTTTTGTGATGCCTGGGCAGGTTTGCTGCTTTGCTCTTTAGTGGCTCCTCTGGCCGGCCAACCTCTAGGTAGGGGGACTGCAACATGTCATCATGTGAGGAAGGGTCGCGGCGATGTTGTGGTGTCCTTTGTGATCCAACTTCCACTCCTCGATATTTTTCAGATGATTTGAAAAGGTACTCATATGTATCCTTCTCGTACAACTGCTTGCGTGAACAAGCAAGCCACATCCGCACCTTCTGTACTGAGATTTTTGAATTCCGTGGACTGGATATTGATAGAGGGATGTAATTTACAATGCCAGGACGATATAGGAATCTTGCCGGGTGGTGTTGGTGGTAGCGGTGATGGTGGGCGCAGTGGGGAGGCAGATTCTATCAAAGGGAGGCTACCTACCATGCCCAGGTGCCGCGTTGGTGCCCGTGCTAGCATTCGGGTGGGCAGTCGGCACGCTGGCTCTCTGCCTCAGCATCTACAGGTGCATCCCTCAAGTTCTTTGGGTGAGCAGAGTCTTCCGCAGATTTTCATGTACCTGTATTTCCACGGCTCCCTCCCTGTAGGTAGTAAGCATAAAAGCTCAGGAAGTAAGCACGCATCATAAAAGATACAAGTAAGCTGTTTAGAAAGGATAGAGAAAATGCCTTTGAGCAGGGCATAAACCTAAACGGTCTGGGGCTCGAAACCGAACGCGAGCATATAAAGACATGTGTGTGGCCACAATGTTTCTTTGTCACTTTGAAACCCTTCCCCCACCCCAGTCCCCCCCCACTTTAAGCCTAAAGGATGTTTTTACATATAAAGACATATGTGTGTGGCTACAATGTTGCTTTGCCACTTTCAAACCCTTCCCCCACCCCACTCTTCACCCTAAACCCCAATCCCCCCCCAGTCTAGGCCTAAAGGATGCCTTTACATATAATTGACACAGATCAAACCAGAAATGAGGTTTCCAAATGCAGGGGATTACGCCCCCCCCTTCTCCCTGCGTCTAATTTTGACGTCCCGCCTTCACTTGTGTGTTTTGCATCAAAACTTGTGACAGCGCACAAGGATACACATGTACTTATAAGCCGACACACAGCGGTTGGGTTGACAAATGTCACGATGCAATGTGGGACGTGACGTTAGCCCGTATAACTTTCAGCTTTGGGAGACGTTGGCTTCTACAAAATTTCAGCGTTGGATGACATGAGCCTGTATAACTTTGAATTCTATGGATTTTGTCTCTTCAATAGGAAGATCTTCTTGTAAATTCATATCTTCTTACTTCTTGCAAACAAATATAATTTGATGCAGCTGTTTTTTTGTGGTTTTCTGATTGATATCACATGCCAAGCCTACCTGGCTCCTGAACTATATACTGGGGTTGAAGAATTGTTGTGAGATTATTTTGGGAGATGCTTTGGTTCCCAAGTCATGGGCACTGCATAATGTTTGGCGGGTCTCTGAAAGTTGAAACTCCATGTACTTACAACCGGAGGTGCTGCACAGTTTCCAAGCTATGGTTGACATGAATTGGGCAAACCAAAAAGTTTGATGCCGAGAATCTCGGACTAGAGGTGCTGTTGGCACAGTTGGTGCCTCCCTTCCTTCTCGTCTGTTTGCAGCCGAATGCCAAACCGAATTGTGCTTAGCAGGGAAACCCAGTCTGTCAGGCAAAACGCGCAATTGAGCTCCCTGCCATTTGACATTTCTTCGCGGGCGTTGTTTGTATTTTTGAAGAGGCATAGAAAATGCACATCTACCTTAGTCTAGTGGGGCAGTATTAATTCTATTTGCATATAGTTTTCTGCACTTTGCGCAATCGTTTTTTTTCCACTTTCTTGATGAGGTCCGAGAACTCAAGCCACAACATGAATTTTTCCCATAGATCCTTCCTCCTGCGGCCAAAGCCAAGGGCTGGGCTTTGCTGCGGTTGCTGGGCTGCATCACTGGAGAACTTACCGTATAATTGTGAGGACTAGGGTGACAGGAGTTGGAAAAGGGTAGATAGGCAGTTCCCCAATAGCGAGAAGCTTGAGGTATGTTTGGTGATATTCTAATCATGTCCTTGTCATGTTATATACTTATGTCTCTGTCTGTCTCAGTCATGTTCTAGATTCTAGTCGTATTTCGGTCACCTCTCGGTCATGTTCCAGTCATGTTTGTCATGTCCTTCAAGTCTCAGCCATGTTGTAGTCATGTCCAGCTCATTTTCCAGTCATGAAAGTGGAAAGGTTCCTGCTTTAAACGTTTCTGGTGTAAAAGCCCTTTGGTGTCAGTGTAAACGGCTTTTGTGGCAAGAGCTCGCTCTTACATATGCTTTTTGGCTTTTCGTGCAAGAGTTTTTCTTGTGTGAAAGGCTTTTTGGTGTCAAAGGTTTCATGGGTAAAAGCCTTTTTGGCATACAGGTTTCCGGTGTAAAAAGCAGTTTGTCGTAAAGGGTGTTTGGTGTGAGGGGTTTCTGGTTTGAAAGGTTTCTGGTGTAGTAAAAGGACAGCTGGCGCAAAAGGTGTTTTGTGTAAAAGGCTGCGGCTTCTTGTGTGAAATGCACGGACAAAAATATAAGAACACACAGCTTGCTTAGCTCTCTACACAGTTCGCTGCCCATGGAATGCTGCACTTTCAACAACTCACTGCTATTCACACAGCTCAAGCCGATCGTGGCGAATGCATGTGTGTTTTTGTGGCTTCTAAGATATGCATCGGCTGTTTTTTCTGACGCTGCCTTCAAATCCAGGCAAGGAGGTTGTTGACCATTGGACCCTCCAAACAGGTTCCAAGCGTTGACGGGCACTTCGGACTCTCAAAAAAAAATGTTATGATGAACAGATGTTGTTCCAATGCTTGTGCTTGTCCAGCTAGTGTTCAGAATATCCTGCCATGCGCTGGTTTGTCCAATCCATTTGTTCGGGCCACAAGAGGGTTGACGGCTCATGAAGCCCCGTGCCATGATTATCAAACCTGACTAAGGCACAGAGTTGTGCTATTTGAAGGAGAGGCTTCGCGCGGATATGCTAGATACATCTAGATACCTTCTGTTTTCCCAAAAAGGTTTGCTTGTCAGGGCTTCGGTTTGGGTTTGGCCATCGGCTTCTGCTTGGTCGGGGTTTGGGTTTGGGCATCTTTTTGTGCATGTGTGCTTTGGGCTTGGCATGGTTATCGGAGTTGGGCTTGAACCTTTGATGAGACAAAGGACTGGGCAAACTTGTTTCCAGAAAATGTTTCTTGCCGGCTGACCATGCGGGGTGTGCTACTTGCGGCTTGTCGAGCCATGGAGAAACCTTCTTCAAGCATTGCTCTTCAAACTGTCGTGGCTTTAGGCTGAACTTGTCAACCAGCATTGCATGTTCGAATAGACTCATGGATTGAAGTGTAGTTGATGTTGGATCGTGGCATTCTTAAATCAGAATCAAATCTGGGGTTGGGAAAACCTGGAGCGACACAACGACCTGCCGCTGGGTGACCAACAGGCTCTATAACGCACTGGTGCTTGCACGTCTCCAGAAAGTGGAACATGGGATGGACAACATTGTCATAGTAAAATCAACCCAGCATACTGTTGATGGCAAATTGAAATCTCAAACCATCAGGCTTGGAGAACTGAGCGCGCAGGGACGTCTCGTGTAATTTTAACTGTGTCTTTCAATTTTCGAATGTTTTGACAAGCAGACTGCCTTGTTTCATCTTTTTTTTCAGGGCACGTAACAGGCAGAAACAAGTCGAATGTTGACATTTCATCGGAGCAGAGGCTGGAGCCCTTCTCGTTTGCTCAAATTGGCTTTATGGAGAGCTGCTTGGACACAGCTGACCATGCGACCATGCGATGATCGCCGGTTGCTATTTTGTAGTGTTGAGTATCACAAAGTTGTAATTCCCACAAGGAAGATATCAAACCGTTTTGCGTGGGCTGCACAAGTGTGATTGCATCATAAATCAGGCAGAAATACAACTGTTTTGCGTGATAAACATCCAGGTGACTTGTCAAAAGACCTTGCGCTGTATGAAAGCAGCCGAAGAAGGGTAAAGTTTTTGAACCACAAAGAGAAGCAAATCTCATTGAATTACGTTGAATCTCACTGTTTGCTCCTTGCGCAGGTTTGTGTTGCCTCAGATTCTGGACGGTCCTCTCGAGCCTGCGGAGGAGGGCTGCCTGGGCTATTTATGTCCAATGGCGATGGGGGGCTTTGCTCATGTGAACTGGTGACCTAAAAGAGATGATATGGGCCACCGTAGTGACGGTCAGAACCCTTTGGTGCCTGGTGATTACTTCAATGATACAGACATGTTACTTGCTTGTAACAGTTGTAACATTCAGCCAAACACTGAACCATCCGCTGGCTTCCAGTTTCCTTGCAGCCAATCCACCTTGTGTTCAAACGCTGCGTGCCAGCATTGTTAATAGGGTCATGAGTCATGACAATGATTATGACATTCCTATTCATAGTCAGTTGTCGTTCAGGAGTTGCCTGTGACCGACCGTCCTGACGTTGCCCGACTGGGAACTGCGGTGTGTTTTCAAATCGTGGTGGCAGTTTTCTTGAAATCTGACACAACCAGCCTGGCCTCAATGATTCCGCTCCAAGGACCTCGAGTTGGAGTGCAGCGGCGAAGAGATGTGCAACCTCACAGAGAACGCCACTGGCAACGCTACAAACACTCCTCCCGTTGCAACCTGGCCAGGAAATCTGTACGAAAGCTGTCTACAAGAATCTAGCAAGCGCTGCATTCAAAGCTTGCGGGGGGGCCACTGAACCTGTAATTGGAATCTGCCGCATAGATCTTTCTTGAATGGGAACTTTTTGGTTCTGCAAGTCCCGCATGTATGAAGTATTTTCGCAAACAATTTCTCGTGCTCATAATTTAGAGTCCTTCAAGGTTCCCTCGTTGAGGTGAAACCGACACGGATCCCTTCACCAGCATTGATCCATGGTAGCCTCTTCTATGGCCCCTTGGCCTCAACAGCCTTAACATGTCAAAATTGCTTTGCATGTGCAACTCATACTCAATCAATGTGGTTACTTCTTTTTTCTTTCTCGTGTGGTGCAGGCTGTGGTTCGAAGCTAGAATTCAGGGGTCAAATGCGAATGATTTTTTTGTGGAGGTTCTTTCACGTTCTTCGCAATAGCAGATAGACCTTGGTTGCGATTAAAACCATCCACTCCACGCCTGATGAAAGATGTTGAGAGTTTGCCAGCTTCCAGCCCCAACGCATGAACATGTCAAGAGGCTACATGGCAGCATTTACCTTTCCGTTGCTGGGGCTCTTCTTCTGCGATGGTTCTTGGTGGACTGCTTTGGTCCATGTGCCTGAGAGTGCAGTATGGCTTGTTTCAGACTGTGCTGGTAAGTACGCGATGTATCATTGTATAGTATTGACTTGTATTGAATTATCAAAGGAAGTTTGGATGAGAAACTTCCGAGTTACGAACTTTTAAAAATGCTAAGAAATTCAGTAAAGTAGCAGTTCAGTCAAGTAACAGTTCAGTCAAGTAACAGTTCAGTCAAGTAACAGTTCAGTAAAGTAACAGTTCAGTAAAGTGACAGTTGAGCAAAGTAACAGTTCAGTGAAGTAACAGTTGAGCAAAGTAACAGCTCCGTAAAGTAACAGTTCAGTAAAGTAACAGTGGAAAAGACGTTTCATATGTCACGCGGATCACTGATGAGATTCATTTTGCGTGGCAGGCGCAGTATTTGGTGAAGTTGAAGTGTGACTTTTCGTGGCAGGCGCCGCATTTAGTGCAATTCTAGGAGATAGCCGGAGCGCGAAATGTTGTATTTCCCCAAACAGTTTACTGTTGGGGTTCTTAATGCAACTTTAGATCTGGCCGCCTTGGTGTTGGTTGGTGTGGTCGGCTTCTTGGGCTCTGAAGTGGTCTTGTCTCCCGTTGTCTCCCGTTGTCTCCGGTTGTCTCCCTTCATGTGGGGGGCGGGTGTTGGTTGGTGTGGCCGGCCGCATCTAGAACAGAAACATTCAGAGATCAAAATCACAGGCTTCAATCTAAATTTGCTTACTGTAAACTGTTTGGGGTCTATGCCGGTGTTAATTTTCAATACAAAGTCGTCTCCAGGATCGCAGGGGGAAGGTCTACGAAGTGGCGGGTGCGAGATGACGATTTTATCCTCGGATTATCCTCGGATCATGCTCGGATTATCCTCGGGTCATGCTTGAATCGTCTTTCTATTGGAGGAAGCACTTCAGGGAGTTTCCGTTCAAATCTTGAGCTTCAAGATTTATTGGCAGGCGCAGTACTTGGTGAGTTTCCAGGGTGACTTTACTTGCTCCGCGCATTGGAAATGACGTTTTATATGTCACGCGGATCAATGATGAGATTCATTTTGCGTGGCAGGCGCAGTATTTGGTGCAGTTGGAGGGTGACGTTACTTGCTCCACGCATAGGAAATGACGTTTCATATGTCACGCGGATCAATGATGAGATTCATTTTGCGTGGCAGGCGCAGTGTTTGGTGCAGTTGGAGGGTGACGTTACTTGCAACGTTTCATATGTCACGCGGATCACTGATGAGATTCATTTTGCGTGGCAGGCGCAGTATTACTTGCTCCACGCATTGGAAATGACGTTTCATATGTCACGCGGATCAATGATGAGGTTCATTTTGCATGGCAGGCGCAGTACTTGGTGCAGTTGGAGGGTGACGTTACTTGCTCCGCGCATTGGAAATGACGTTTCATATGTCACGCGGATCACTGATGAGATTCATTTTGCGTGGGCAGTATTTGGTGAAGTTGGAGTTTGACTTTTCGTGGCAGCGCCGCATTTGGTGCAATTCTGGGAGATAGCCGGAGCGCGAAATGTTGTATTTTTCAATACAAAATCGTCTCCAGGATCGCAGGGGGAAGGTCTCCGAAGCGGCGGGTGCGAGATGACGATTTTATCCTCGGATTATCCTCGGATCATGCTCGGATTATCCTCGGATCATGCTCGAATCGTCTTTCTTTTGGCGGAAACATTTCAGTACTGGAGTAGTACTGGAGTAATACTTTGTATAGTAGAGAGTAGTACTGGCCTGTACTGGAGTAGTACTGGCGTAGTACTTTGTAGTACAGAGTAGTACTGGCGTAGTACTTTGTAGTACAGAGTAGTACTGGAGTAGTACGTTGTAGTACTTTGTAGTACAGAGTACTACCGGAGTAGCGCTTTGTAGTACAGAGTAATACTGGCTGGCCAGTACTGGCAAAGTACTTTGTAGTACTACAGAGTTGTACTGGCATAGTACTTTGTAGTACAGAGTAGTACCGGAGTAGTACTTTGTAGTACAGAGCAGTTCTTGGGCCACCACATCGTCACACTTTGAACCACACGACGTGACCTCACAACCAGTAGCATCTTAAGCTCATAACATTCCATCCTATTGCGGGGCACAACAGATAACAGCTCATCGCCATGACATCGCAGTGCATCACGTGACATGACGCAACACAAGCAATCACATCGCATCAAATGACTTGACCACTACATCAAATGACATGACATGACATGCCACGTCGCAACTAACCAGAGTAGCTCACCCCACGTCGCCTCACAACCAACCACATTACCGCATCTCACCCCGCAAGCAACTTCATGACATCAAAACAGGTCACATTACCACCGTGGAACAGCGGAAAGCTCGTTCACAGCAAAGAAATGGTTTGGGCATGGCGCTGGTCGGTCGCCTTGCGCACATTCTATAGGCAAATTCTTTCTTTGCTATATAGTTCGTTTTTCTTCTGAAACTTCCGCCCCCGGCTCGCCCGGGAACTACTTGTATACGTGACATGATGTGACATATTTGTGATACGTGTTTCAGCGTTTTCTCCATTCCATGACTCTACAGGGGCAGTGTATAGGCATTGACAATTCTTGTTGCTGAAAGAGTGTGCCCTTCACATCATTGTGAGCACCTCAAGGGGGGCCGTGAAGGGATTTTTCGAACGTTCCAGAATACCTATTTTGGGGATCAGCAGTTTTTTTTTGATGTGTTGCAGGCTTGAAGGTATTGGGCAGGGCTTGTCAGTTTGCTCGTTTTCGTGTTGTTTCTCTTCCCAGGTTTTCACTACTCCCATTTCACTTGTGCCAGCCTGGAATGGTTAGAACGCCAATCACTCTCGTGCTTCAGGTGTTGTTGGGCATAGTCTTCATTTTTGCCGGCGCGCAGCACACTTGGGCAACTTGGGCTTGCATGTTTCTGAATTAGAATTTTGAATTGCCGACCTTCCCAACGCAACGCGACAGGAGATTTTGAAACGAGGTTTGGGGCACGGGTTCTTACTTGTTCAATTCTCAAACCAAGTTTAGCTGAAACGTTTTTGAGTTACGAGGTTGGAGAATAAACCAGGAGAAAAAAAGGCGAAAAAAACAAAACAATAACACCAATTTTATTGATAGATGAGTGAGTTGCAGATTAATGCATAAATAAAAAATCACAATACATGAAGGAAGAAAACAACAATGAACAATTCGAAAGAATGAAACGTAAAGAAAAAAGGAACAAATCGATGAAATAATAAAAACAAAAAAGGAAAACACATACACAAAAAACAAAAAAATAAGAGGGCAAAAAACAGAAAGGGTAACACGGAAAGGAGAAAAAGGGGAGACAAAAATGGGGTAAGGCAGAAAAAGGGGAAAAAGGAAGATTACCGCAAAAACCAACAACAAACGAGAAAAACAAAAAAATCCATATGGTGTCACACAGTAAACATTCCCAACTCGTAGATTTTTGCTGCTTCATAAACCTGTTTTGTCAATATTGCTACGTTGAAAGTACTGTTTGACTTGTTGGGGATCGGGATGTGCAGCCGTACCATGATGCATTGCCACATCTGCGGTCCACCATTCAACACCTCAATGCAAGAAAACATGACAGATAAAGCAACAAAAATCGACCGGGGAATGTAGTATCCTTATCAGAAGAATTTGTCCCTCGGCTCGGAGTGGTGTATGAGTACTGAACCCATTGAATGGTAAGGACTCTGGTTTGAGGAGGCATGACCATTCTCATATACCGACCCTCGACCTTCTCAAGGTGATAACGCCAAGTTCCTGTGACTTAGTCTTCCTTCCACAAAATGGTTGCGAACGTCGCAAGACCCAAAGGGAAAGTGCTCAACGATTTCTTCCGTTTTGGCAACTTTCAACATGGACCCAAGTGTAGGAGTCTATTGCTTGTTCCCATGTCACAAAAACCTGAAAAAAAACCTGATGATTCCCATTCCAGGGCGGTATTCAAACTTACTAACGGACACAAGAAGGGTGCATATTTTCGCCAAGTACTTTCCATCCTTGTGTTCCAATGTTAAGTTGGATTCGTTTTGGCAAAAAAATCCTCTGTGCAAACATAATTTAGATTTAGAGCGTACTTGATGTACTTGTAATCTCCAGGAGCAATCAAAAGTGTGCAGGTATGATCGATGTGCAGCTACAATCAACACAGATTCTTTGGTACACCCCCAGTTCAAATTCTACATAGTATTGATCATCTCCTCCTGGAAACTGAGACATCAAGCAGCTTGCTGACCAGCATGCGTGGCAGACGTTATGCTCCTTGGTTCTTGTATCACAGTCAAGTTTGTACAGCTTGAATGTTTCGGGCCTGCCCCAGATTGCTGTCATTTGTTTTTTTTCATATGATATTAATGGATAGTCTATCAACTTCTATACACGTCTACATGATATGTATGATGTTCCTATTTCCTGGCCTGCTTTGATACAAGTTCCACATGGTAAAGCAGTGTGAGAATTAAAGTGAATTTTGGTTCCATGCCACAAGAACCGAGGCAGAGCACATGGGCGAGCCCCTTGGCAAACAAGGGCTCACGTACCACAAAGCAATTGTGTTGGAAAGCTTTGGGCACAAATCCCAAACTCCGTTGAAACCAGTCATGTAGTTAAAGGAGCATTTTATCCTGGGATAGATGCAACAGGCTCGGTTTTGTACATTAAGGTTGGACTCAAGCCAGGTATGAAGTGGGGAGAACGTTATTGTGTGAGTTGTTATTTGGTGTCGGTAATGTGTTGTGCTGTGTCACCTTGTCTTGCGTTGCGTTTTATTGCCCTGTTTGCTCTGTTTGTTTGTTTGTCTGTCTGTCTGTTTGTTCTTGTTTTGTTTTATTTTCTTTTGTTTAGTTTTGTTTTCGTGACTCCAACGGGTGGAACAGAGTGGAAGGAAGCAGAGCTTGCTGGGTCCATAAGAGAGTGTGGAAAATCCTTCTGACATACCCATCTGATTAGACACAGAGAGGTTCTGCATATTGGCTTCAGCTTTTTGATTGGGACCCTGCATGGGCATCAGGCTTTGTGCAGTGGCCAAGTTCAGACAGATGTGCCTTTGGATGCAGCACATGCTATGAACGGCATTCCAAGAGACTTGTGTAAGCGTTGAGCATTGTGGCAGCAGTTTCGATGATCAGGAAGCAGCCACGTCCAAGTCTGAACAATGTCAGGATTTCGGACTTTGCTCCTTTGGTGGCGATGGGTGTACCCATCACAGCCCAAATACTATGCCAAAGCAGGAGCAGCTGACTCACAGCCCCGGCCAACTTTCCACTTTCGTTTGCCCTGCCAGGTCAGAAGCGGTGAGGCGGTGAGACATTATATGTGATATGATATGATATGATATGATATGATATGATATGATATGATATGATATGATATGATATCAAAAGGTATGATATGATATGATATGTATTTATATTTATATGTATCCATTCACTAAAACAGGCTTTGGTTTACTACTTTGTTCTGCAGTTTGTCTTGGCTCAGTGTCTTTCTTGTTTTTTTCATCCTGTTTTCTGCCCACCAGTCGCTTGGTCACTTTTGTGCGCGTAAGCTTTGCGTTGTTCTTTTCGTTTAGGTTCAGTCCAGCTTTGGGTCCTTCAGTAATTAGTCGTTTATTTTCGGTCTCTAGTGATTGGTGCAGCTTATGTCCGACGCAAGTCAGGTCATGCCGGCGGGCCAGCCACGTGGCCACTATCTTGGCGGTTCGCGTTCGGATCCTGTTTGGGGTGACTAGGCTTAGTTTGGTAAAGTTTACACAGCATAGTTTTGCTACTTCCATGGGTTTGTTTTCTTAGGTGGTTTGGTCTATTGGTCCCTATAGTCTCGTGCAGTTCTAGTTTGGTTGCTTTTTAGGGTTTACTTTGGTCCTCTGCGTAGTTTCTCCAGGGAGAGGTCGTCAGCCGAACAGACCTGAGAGGTGGGGCGCAGTGCCTTGTTTGCACTTGGCAAACTGCAACGGGGTGGGCCTGCGTTAGGGGGGTGATCCAACTTAGGACCGAATTCAACGCATGGTGGCTCTCTTGCAGACTTTTTGCTTTCACCCAGCAGTAGATGAAGTCCTCTTTGCCAGCATGGAGGACTTCATCTACTGCTGGGAGAATTCGTCTTTTGACGCGATGCTTCGTTCGCATGTTGTGTCTTGGCAGAATCTTAAGGTCAAACGCTTCTTTCACTTTTGTCTTGTTTACTTTGTTTTGTTTACTTTTCGCGCTTCAGCCTTTGCCAGGTACAAAATTTGCACGACCTCTGTAGAGACTTGCAACGAATTAATAATTCGCTTCGCAGATGGGACCATAGTGGCTTTCTGCGTAATTGGCTGCCTTTCTTTTTGCATGCATGTAGCCGTAGAATTTATTACCCATTTGCACTTGTTCCTAAATATAATTTTAATGCATTTGGGCCTTTTGCGTTTCTACCTGCACGTGTAAATATGCATGGTTTTGCGTGGTTCTTTTTAAAAGAGCAATTCATTTTTTTAAATGGTGGTGATCCCGACATTTTGCATGCGTGGTTTGATGCATACATCGCGCTTCGCTTTAATTCAGCCCGACTGGTTGCGCAATTTTTCCATTTTTTAAGAAATTTTACTTTTAATTTGTACATAGCGTGGTGCAGTCGCAGCCTTGCTTTAAGAGGCCGTTGCCACCACACAAATTGCAGGTCTCCAACTCATTGGAGAATTAACTGCCCGAATTATTTTGAAGTAGGGCTGAATTCAGTGCATGCATTGCAAGTGTTTCCTAGGCGTGGAGGTGGATCTGTGAGGATTAGGAGGGGGGCTGCATGTTTGTACAGGTTGAATTCACAATTAGGTAAACTTTACAATTACCACCCCGCAAGGATATCTGCCGCACAGAAAGATATCATTCGCATTTTTTTAAACATTTTTATTCACCTTTTGGAGGGGGAGTTGTGATGTGAAATCGTTTGACGCTAATAAGGTTTGCCAATTTTGTTTCAAGGATTGGTTTCACGTTGTGCGAAGCTGTTGTTGGTTCTATTCTTTGTTTCAGTCTCCCCCTTTTTTTGCGTCGGGTCACCACCATGATTTGCATGTATTTTTGAAAAACTGTCGCTATTGGCTATTGGCTTTAAAGTGAGTTGGTATGAATTTCAAGGTTTGGAAGGCAAATAAATATATAAATATAGATATAAATAAATAAGTAAATATATATATATATATGTGTGTTTTGTTTAATAGAAACAACTTTATAGCCAACCAGCGCCTTCATCCATCAAGAGTGCTCAGAAAAAAAGGGCGCGTTGACGCTGTACCAATGACGTGAAAATGGAAGCTGCCAAGCCAAACGTGAAAATGAAATGCTGCACCAGGAATCATGAAAATGCGTACGACCATGATGGTTCGTTTTTTTTTTCGCAGGATCACGCAGAGAAGGAATACTCTATCTGCTGCGCATTTCTTGGAGTCTTCGGGCATTCTCTTGTGCCTTGGTTGCATGGATGGGAATTGGGGGGCAGTCGGGTTTAAGAGTTGATAAATTGGGCGAGCAGGTTTTTTGACCATTTTTCATACGTCAGCGTATGGTTTCCGCTCAATTTTTCAAGATTTTTGGGAGGTTTTTTGCATTTATGCATGATTGATTCATTTTTGTCAAGTATGATGCAAAGTTTTGATTTGCGTTATGATTTTGGATTTGATTTTTTTTGGCACAAATATCATAGAAAACCAAAAAATTTTTTCATTTGTTCATCAAACAAAGCTTCATTATTTTAAACACATTGTTTCCTGATTTTTCATAAACGTTTCATACATGATGTTTAGCCTTTTTGTGTCACATTGATGAACGCTTTGAAATCATAAGAGAAACATGATTGGAAGGCTGGCTTGATACTCTCAAAGTCAAGTTTTGCAATTCTTGGGGTAAAATTTTTTGACCTACAACCACAAAATTGTGCTTGCGTCACAAAACAGGTGATGTCGCAATAGGTAGTAGAAGTGACCCGAATTTGAGAACCAGTTTGGCTGGGAGTACTGCCAATTCCTTCTTTTCATAGTTCAGCCCTCCATCCATTCATCATTCATCCATCGCTGCAGTCCAAATTGACATAGCAGGTCGATGAAAGCACTGCAGTGACTTGGCATTGATTTGTGCGGTTGTGGTGCCACTGATATTTTTATCGGATGTAAGGCTGTTTCCTTTTAACATTTGGCCCTAAAAGAGACGGCAACTGAATAGTAGTATATTAGATATCAACTAATTCTGATGATAAGATTAGCCTTGAGAATTGCCATGTCATCTTGGGCCAAGCTTTCTTTTGACCTCCCTGTGCTTCTTTTGGATCCCATGCTGTTTCCCTTGCATAGTCTTTCTCCTCACTTTCCGTGTTGGAACGCTTCTCAAATTTTCCATGAGGCTGAATTCCTGATACGTCCCTTTTCCACAGGATGCCTTGTTTTGTATGGTACATTTGTGATAATTTTGTGCATGTGCAATCTCCACTTATATGTTTGTGTCGCTGACTGGAACTTTATATGTATGTTCCTATTCTGTGGATGACTTTTACCCAATCAGTACATGAGCCGGGATCCCCAAGATATCTCTGATCGCTGAGATGGGGCCTGATGTTGACCTACCTGATTTTTGTTCGATTCCCAGCCTGCCATGCATGGAGAGCAGGAAGAAAGGGATGCAAGGGGGCATCACAATGGAGAGGATGCATGACGAAAGTGCATTTTCCCATGCATTTTACTTTGGTGAGAGATAGCAATTGAGGACATCGGTTGACTCGAAGCTAACAGGTCATCTTGGAACCACCTATTTTATGGACAGAGTGTTGTTACAAGACAGATAAATGAGCTTCATTTCTTCTACAATGAGAGAATCGCCTTGGGAGGCTGCTAGGCTGCTAGGCTCCTCACCTAGCGCGCAACTGAAATGATTCATTTGACAGGTAGGAACCTATGCCTTGGACTTCTGGATCCTTTCGCATCTTGACCCATTTTTGACCTTAGGGGTGGTTGGGATAAGCTGTAACATCTGACCTTTGGGAAAGGGCAGTGGTAGCAAACACTAATGACGTACGTTTTTGGTGTAGGTATTGTGGATGTTGATTTTGCTCATTGTTGCCGATTGTTCTATAATTCTAAACTTTCAACCACTCCCTGCAGTGACGTGTGAATCCACTAGTGCTCGCAGGCAGCTTCCACCTGACGAAGAGCTCATTTAATGATTGCTTGGACTTGGATCCTACGAAGGATCAAACAATTACAATGCCCAAAACCAGACTTGAGCGATTGAAGGTCGTCAGGGTCCTAGTTTGAATTGGGCCCCGAAAATATGTACACACAGCATGACACATAGCTGGAGAAATGGTTGGTTGATAACTTGCAGAACGGCTTCTCATTGGCAGCTTACTGTATTCATGGGGGCAGAGACTCCATTTGATTCACTCCTGCCACTGCTGGCTTTTCCACAGGTAGGGTATTAGGTTCAAGGTAGGTCGGCACGATGCTCGGATCTGTTGGGTTGCGCCCTCTTGACCTTAGTTCAATGTTCGCTTGCTTGTGCAATTCTCAATCTACAGAATCCCAACGCAATTTGGCGTGAAAAGACTCACAGTGTCCTCGCGGTCCTAGCATTAAAACTGTATCTCACCGGGCCTTCGTTGGTCCTATATGCATTGATTGCGGCCAATGAGCTGCTCCAAAGATCAAAAGCAGCCGCAACCTGGTGCAAAATGATCACTGTCTAAGTGATAATTCTGGCGTTTCAGGGAGGGTGAATAGACAGACACAATTTCCACAATTTCCTTCCAAGATTTTTGCACAGTTCCCTGAAGGTCTTTCAGTCTTACGCTGGTGCCAGCACAAAGATCAATGTCTTGAGAATGCAGACAAATTTGCCAGGTGCTCCAAAACTAGTGTCATGTGCTGTAAATCACTGGACGAATACCCAGGGGCCAAACAGACTTATGGAAATGGGTGGCTGAAAGCTTTCAATTCGAAGGTTAGAAAAGATGGCGGGACGGACATGTGGACAAGAAAGGTCCTGCGTAGGGTCTAGCTTGGTGTACGTTATAGGGCACGCGTGCAGAGAATGGTGCATCTTTTGCCGTACTTCTGCGGTGTCCCAGCAGTAGATTCCATCATGCATGGGGGACTTTTCTGCTGCTAGGCTAATTCGCGTTTTGTCACGATGCTTTTAATTTGAACGTGAGTTATACAAGAAGTTGCACATTTGCATCAATATTAGAGCATAGTCACGACATACATTCGCAGCCGGACGCATTTGACCAGCAGTTGTGATTTATAAAACATGATTTCACAGTCAGGTACCAAGAGGCTTTGGCACAAGCCATTAAATTGTAGTAAACAAATCAATTTGCGCCAACTTGCAACAAGACGCTTTGAAGAACGTGTGATCCCCTAACTCAACATATCGGTACCTCAACCATCAGTAACAATACGAATGAAGTTAAATGAATACAGTAATCCAGGTAAACAATTAAACGTACAGCGATAAATCAATAGATTTCCCAAATGAGGGGATAAACACTAAAGTAAACAGTAGATGATAGCCTCACCAACTACTGCGAGGCGCATGCCACGAAACTACAACCACCTCACTGGATGTTCATCATTTACGCGCGCGCATGCAACTTTTCCACATCAGCTCTAGTGTGCAAAACCTTCTCCGGAAGAGTCAAGTATATTCATGCTTATCATTCCCGAAGGCATGTCATGTTTGTTGTAGGTCCTAGGTCTCATGCATCCATGCAGTCCACGTAGCTTGCAGAGCCTGGATGTGCCAGGCTTTGCCATCCGTTGGTACAGTAGAGGCCACGGAACTTGTCTCAATGTGTTGAATATGTTCCGTTCAGTTTACCTGGTGCCAGGTGCTGCTCCGTGGGAGAGTACTTCCTGACCGGTCTCGAGTCCAACCGAACAGCCAGGCAGCAACTTGTTCGGGGTAGAGATTTGGCTTGAAACACGCCTAGGACTTCTGGACGATGAAATGCATTCATGATTCATTATGCAATGTTTCTTTCCAAGCATATGATGTACAGACATTCAGATACGGACGATCAGATGGATGCATGGACGGAAGGACGGACTGACGGAGGGATGGATAGATAGATAGAGAGAGGTATAAACATAGATAGGTAAATCGATATTGATATGTAGATATGTAGATACATAGATAGATAGACAGATGGATGGATAGTTAGATAGATAGACAGATAGATAGATAGATAGATAGATAGAAAGACAAAAAAGAAAGACAGCTAGAAAGCTGGAAAGCTAGAAAGCTAGAAAGCTAGAAAGCTAGATAGATAGCTAGAAAGCTAGATAGATTGCTAGAAAGCTGGATAGATACATAGACATAGATACACGGATACATAGAAACATAGATACATAAGTACTTAGATACATAGATACACATATAGTGATATATAATATACACTTTTATATAGTAGGTATATAGATATAGCTACAGATATAGATATATAATATACAGCTGTAGCAATAGAAATAGAAATAGATACTGACATAGACACACAGATATAGATAGATAGATAGATAGATAGATAGATAGATAGATAGATAGATAGATAGATAGATAGATAGATAGATAGATAGATAGATAGATAGATAGACAGACAGACAGACAGACAGACAGACAGACAGACAGACAGACAGACAGACAGAGAGACAGACAGACAGACAGAAAGACAGATAGATTTACAGCCGTGTATCTGGCATCGACACACGTACTCCGACGCCAAATGCATCAAATGAACTTCCACTTCTTGATTGAAACTTCATTCTTGAGGGTGTTCTCAGTGTTCTCAAGGAGAATGGCAGAGTTTTTTTCCCAATAAGCAAGAGTGCCAGCCGAGGATGGTCATGGCCGTCTTTACCTGCTTGTGTTCGATGATGAGAAGGCGTGTTAGTGTATGGGACCTCTCCTACACAAGTTTTTCAAGCTGCTCTTGGAGTCTTCCGCGCCTTTCGTTCTTCAACATATGCCTGTCGCAACTCTAATCATCTTGACGGCATCCTTCCCCTACAATTCTTTACCCCAAGATACGGGCCCTGTCTCCTGGCAAGGCCCATGGGCAGCTGGCCAGAGACCAGTTCGGTCAGATGACCTGTGAGGCCGCGTAGCTCCGCTTGGCAGATCCAAAGATTCTGTCTATGTACCTAAGAGTTACCTATGCGTATCTCACGCTTTTCAACAACACATTCCAAATGCATTTGCATACATACTATATTCTATATGTGTATATATGTGCACCTACTCATACAGGCTGAAAACAAAAAAACATGATGCAATGGTACGCACTGCTTCAACGTCTGTGCCACGCAGGAGATGATTGACAGTGCTAGTTGGGCCCGGGAGCCCGGAGCATCTCAGGGCGATCGGAATGGCTCATGATATCTTCATAAGATTGGTGAGATTCTGTCTGAGGTGTTACCATGAATCCACTTTTACTTCTATGAGCTCTAACTCGTCTTGACCAAGGGCAGTGCAATCCATGCCTTTTTGTTACAATTGCGACTTTGACAGCCGACAAACTCATGAGCCTTGTGCAGCTTTGAAGTTTTATCATCCATCTAAAGCCAGCAATGTGATCCGGATGTGCCGAGGCGCAGCCGATCAGATTAGAAGAGCAAGAAGAGTTCAGGCTGTTGGAGATCCAAGCTGAATCTTGCAAGGTGCCCTTATCGGGTATATAGAGCTTTCCTGATCTCCCATTAAGGACTATATTGAGACTATGTGACTATATTTTGTGGGACATGCTTGAGATTCTCGCAGCAGTCATGTTTGATCCAGTATTTTTGATCCTGAGTGACCCCTTGTCTCTCGATTTGAGTCCTTGCCCCCTGCGTTGTCACTCTTAGTCTCTGTGAATCAGAACGAACCTAGGAAGGAGAACATCACGGAGAGCATCCGTCCACGCTTCTGGTGCGCTACATCTTCTGTAGACCCTGTGTGACGCGCGCAGTGTTTCACGCTGTGAGGGGCTTTTGATATTTTGGATATCTTTTGTCACTCCAAGCGCGGATTTGTATTGTGGGCTAAATGTGTCATGACCGTAGAGACTGTATCTCATTGGAGCCGGAGGTGGCAGAGGTTAGATAATCGTTTACCCTGATCCAAGCCTCACACCTCCAGTTTTCTGGCCTTGCAAATTTTGGAGTGGGGTGACACCTCCTTTTCCATTCGACAGGTTATACAGTTCGGATTTGCCATGCTGCAGTGTAGCTGGCAAGCATCCCAGGTAATTACATGAGCAGTCTTTTCCGATACATTTACACATCTACTGGTCATGATTTATGCGGCGAGACATTCCCCTATTGCAACTTGCATTTAGAAAACCCGCAAGGATTCCCTTAGAACCGGCAAGATAGAAGTGCAAATGCAGCAGGTTCTTCATTTTTGCAGCGTGCGGGGTGAACGTGGCGCCTTGAAAAATCTTCAGAGGGAGGGGAGGAGGGCAGCGAGCCATGGCACACAAAATACAACATACAATTCTTCTCATACAGTGGAGATGGGAAAGTCATCGAGAAATTTGGTGGTGTTCCCAACCACACAAAGGGGACAGCAAAATTGTCAACTTTCTCAATGGGCCCATGGTCTTGGAGTCTTGTATGGCCTTGATGAGACAGTGATGAGAGGTTAAAGGCCTGTGCAGATTGGGATTTGTCCAGTCTGCAGTCTGCTTGCTCTTGCAACACCTGGCCACCGAACTGAGATTGTGGCGCCCTTCTTTGAGATCCATGCAGAGAACATTCTCCAGGCGGCACCACAACGTTTTTCAGCGCAGGATGCATCCTTAAATCTCCGCTTCATCGTTTGACATTCGCACAGGATGAAACGAAAAACATGAGGACATTTCCACACATTTGTCAATATTTTGCAAGAAACAACATTGAACAACTGACACCCCAAAGTGGATGCATGATTGACTCTTTTCAGTTCAGCAATGCCTCTACTTTTATTTATCTCCCATCTTGAGATGCTTCGCTAGAACACTGGCAAAATCAAAATGTGTTGCCTGCACGTCCTGATGGATCCTCTTCCCTAGCTACAGTACATGGAACCATGCTGGAATAGCACAAGTGAGAGAAAGCATGGCTCATTCTTCAGTGGTGGCAGAATGCTGTCTTCCTATGTCCCACCAAGGGCTTCGAGAGCGAATTCGGTATGGACCAAGAAGGGTCTTTGCTTTTGCAGGAAACTCGGCGGCATAAGAGGATCTGAAAATACTGAAGTTACCTCACCCGATCCTCGAAAATAAGGGGAGAAGATTGTGCTTCCGAATCGTTGCCATATGACACTTGCTAGGTTGCCGCTGCTTCTGGCTTTGTTGGCTGGGGTGCCCAACTTTCAACCGGGTTATATCAGTTACATCATAATCAAAAGCAGTGGGTGGTTTGTCTGCTTGGGCACAAGCCAGCTGCTGGCAACCGACAAAGGCCTTTTTCTGGCCCTCCGCCTGTCTAGCAAAGCAAGTGGCTCAGAGGCTTGCTTGATCCGTGGACATGGTGGGTCTCGCAGTTGCGTGCTCGGTCCAGAATGGACAAGCACGGCAATGAGAGTTTAGAGCTTTCTTTTCTTTCAACAGATTTGCCTGCTGCACAGACAAATTTTGGGATTGTTTATGTTGGTTGGAGGTTCTGGAAGTGAGGATTTGATGATGAGTCATGAGCATCGTTCTGGTCAGTTTGAGATTTGAAGATGAAATGGGTCCTAGCCCTCCGCAATGTTTTCCCTACGAAAGTCGGCCTTTCAAAGTGCCGATCGCTGTCTCCTGTACCGGGTTGCCAACTTACAGCCTTTCTATACTTCGAGTTCTCATCATCCGTTCTTGATTAAAAAGAGATGCGCTCCCCAAGTTTGAATTGGAGTTGATCCCAGATTGATTTTGGCAGAGGAAGTTGTTTCTGAGATCCAGGCCTTGAGATCTCGGCCTTTGCTGAGGAGACTGGGATGCCGCTAAGATGATGACTGGGAGGGATTTCCTGGGCCAGGGGCGTGAGAAGACTTTGTTTCAAGACACCATCTTGCTTGTAGATTGCATTAAAAAATATAGACATTTCGATTCGACATCGACATGTGCCAGGATCTTGCTAGTTTCCACTGGATGTTCGGCCATAGGCTGCCTTTGGGGAAAAGATTCCTCCCAAAGTTGCATTTGTTGGCTTGCAACCGAAAAAGTTCAAAGGTAGGCAACTGGTAGTGGGTTCGTCACTTCATCCCATGTAGTGGGCTAACACTTGGGCTTTGGGTGAATGAGACACCGTTCTGACGGACTGATCAACAGGTGCCTGCTGCTTCTGTTTACACTGGGCGGTTTTCGCTTCAGATGGTACAGGGCTCCTGGCCATGCAGGCAGGGGTCATTCTGGAGAATAGGGAGCGAAGATTGCAGGTTTCCTGCAACTATCTAGGGCAGAAATTTCATGAAATTTCCAGGTTTAAAGCATGAAATACAGCTGTCCGTTGCGAAGATGGCTGAAACTTATGTTGTACATCACTCTTTGCCAGGTCGCGGGCACTGGCTTGGTGGCCGTAGCAAAGGCTTGCACGTCGCCGCACGGATATCATGGCTAGAGCATCGCGAAATATTTTCGAACGGAAGATTCAACAAAACCCTCCTTCTTTTGGGATCCTTTGTGAAACTAATTATTCTGCTTTGTGTGTGATGCAGTGCGGCAACATACCATGCAATGCGCCCTTTCACGACATTTATACGGGTTCTCAAGACAGGTGTATAGATAGCACATTAGATTATATTCATAATTACTGTATAATGAATATGTATCATATATAGAATATTGTACTGGTATGTTAATATGACAATGAGATGGTGCGTATTTGGTATTATGTATTAGTGTATATATATATAGAATATATATATATATATCAATCTTGAATTGCTGTATCTTATGATCATATTGTCTTTCCAGCGCAGCAGAATGATGGCGCAACATCTCCTGTTCGCTTGTGTGTGCCTCACTGAAGATGATTTTCGCGACCTTTTGCTGCTTGCTTTTTTCTTGTTTTTTGCCTGTGCGTCCTGTTGATCCATCGTCAGTTTGTCCGTCCATTCGTATATCTGTGTGTCGCAAACAAGCAAGCAAGCCAAAAGCATGTCTATTTTTGGGAGAATTTTTGGCACAAAGCATTTGTTTGATTTTCTAACTATACTATATGCCATTTCTGGTTGTCTGAAACAGTGTTCTTGCAGCAGAGACTCAAATTCAGAGCCAGAATCAGTTTTGATGATGTATGCTAACTCCTCAGCAGCCCAACATCCATGCAAGCGCGGGAAGCCAGTAAGAATCACTCCATGCAAGAAACATCTCACTTATATTGATATTACAGGTTCTACTCCTCTTCAAATTGAACAGCCAGTGCCACAGGCGTCGATGTCAATACTGCAATTGCTGCTTGCCAAAGGCTGGACGAACGAGTCAACAAAAATACTGGGTTGCTGCACCCTTCTCTGCAGATTGGAAGCGTGTAGGTGTAGAGTCAGCAAATGATGCCCTTGCTCATCCCGTCGCCACTGGCTAGGTTGGGCATTGTTTTATTCCCCGCAGCAGCTGTTGGAGAGGTACCCTGAAGTCTGCATCATGCTTCCATCATCGCAAGCAAACAATAACAACACGTGTGAGGTTTATGATTTCTTCTTCTTTTTCTCCTTCTCAGTCTCTCAGTCTGTATTTTTTTTTCACGCTAGACCAATTACTCTACCACAACCATCTCAGCTAGTGTATGAGGCATATAATTGTGGCTGCCATTGCTCTGATGATCCTGATGTCCATCCTTTGTGAGATGCATGAGGTGGTTTGGGCTGGCTAGAGCTGGAAGGGCTGGGCTGGATAATTGAGCTGAACAGGCTTGACTAGTGACTAGTGCGTGCTGTTCAACTGCTTCGGCGCAAATCTTGTTGGCCAGGTTCTTTTTCATGATTGGAGCGCCCAGATTTACATGTATGAGGCGCCACTTGGGTCTGGCAAGGGCCATGGAGGCCTTCGGTTTCAGAAATTGCAGGTGCTTTCCCTGAGTCAACTGACAGCCGCTGCTCATGAATCATGTTTGATCATGTTTGCAATGTATCAGTAGTTCATCTATGTTCATCTCATTTCTTTGTGGAGATGTTCCACACATGCTCCATGTGACATGTCCTTTTGAGTGCCAGAATTGGTCTGGAATCACGGTGCTGGTTCTGAATTGTGCCCTCTTCATCGAGGTGGGTTCCTTGAGTTCCTTGTGCAAGTTGCTTACAAGTTAGGCCAACATAGCAAGACGCATTGCACACCACCTTGGTAACTTGGGTTGGCCGCCTGGCCTTATCCTACAAAACACTGTCGCCCTGTCAACTGCAAAGAGATTGGGTTTTGACACTTGTTTCCCACGTCGAAAAACGTTCCCCTGGATGAACTCATCAAGAATTGGATCAGGGTTCTAACTTCCAGCTGTCTTAGTTGCAAATTTATGCAAATTTGGGAACGAGAACCACGTGGCTTCTTTCACAGACAATGATAGCATGGCGGCTGCGTGCTCGAAAGGCCTGGCGTTCAATGCGTGATACCTACCTGCTTGAGGTGATGGGGCATTTGAGAGCCAAGGGCCCTGCTTGAGAAACTAAGGAATGATTGGAATTCAAATTTGGGCCAGATGGTATGTTGATATCAAATTATATAATATTTGAAGCATTTGAAAGTTCAAGGGACTTGCAACCAAGTGGCACAAACGAGGTGACTTCTGATCGAAGTAATTTGCTTCCAGCAACAGAGACAAGACCGGAATAAGCCGAGAATTATGTTATATTGTGTGACCAACGAGGATGTTGTGCACCAGCGCATGCTTTTTCAACAACACATGCCACTGTGCTCTCCTAAAATCCAGGCAGTGTGGAAACCTCTTGCAAACTAACTAAGCAGGATCAGGGAAAAATAGCAGCAACAACAAAGAAGTATATATAAATTCAAACTCCTATAACTAGAAATCAATAGACTAGAATTGTGGAACCAATTCTGTGGACTCCATAACTGTTTTTATTGCAGCTCTGGCGCTGGACCTTTGAGCCAGGAGAGCGACGAAGTGCGCAGGTTTTACGCACAGCTGGCTCGTTTCCAAAGTTGAGGGAGGTAGATTGGCCTTGTCGTTGACAAGTTCCGGGTGGGACTTGTTCATGTTTTGCACAACATCGACCAAATCGCGACGAAAAAATGTCATTGTTTGGCCACCGAACAATCAAGGAGGCAACGTTTCTGAAGTGATTGGGACTAAAGTACGAAAGAGAGCGCAAGATTGATCATACTGATATACGTCGTATTGGTATGAATCCATTGTCCCCGCCGCCCAGCAAGTTTGAACCATACCGATTGAAGAATCCACTCTTCAGATTCTTTACATGGACCCTGGCTCAAAGCACGTGAGCACTTTGGTTGTTGGAAAGTCCTTGAAAGCGAGGGACGTTCCGTGCCAAACTCACTGCTTTTCATGGATGTTTTGTGTCAAAGTGATACAGCAATCCATTTGAGCAGATGATGAATGTCATTCCAAAGATAAATCTCTCACTGGGTAGTGGGAAGGATTTTTCACATTTTTTTTTGAATTGTTGTTTCACAAACAGTGTAATGATGACAAAAAACATGAACACAGCTCATGTGAACACTTGAAGTTGAAGATGTTGAATCTTCCAGCAATATCAATCATTTGCCCTTGTTCCAAATCGAACCGTTTCACTGGTAGCGGCCCTGGGTACCCATGGCCAACATGGCGCTTCGGTCCCGGCGTTTGAAGCCGCGAACACTGGAAGCTGTGGGGGTCGAAATGGAGGATGTCGAAACCATTCTCGGCACAGGCCACGCAAGTTCATTCCAGTGAAACTTGAGGGCGAAAGACTAAATGTATACAAGTATGCTGAATGGCTTTCACCGTGCAAACTCGCATGATGCAGAGCACCATTTCGATTGTGTTGCTTAAGCACTTTTGCCGAGACCTCGCCCTTCTCCCCCCAAAGTCAACATTTTAAACATGCCAACATATTGAATAGATCTCAAGTAGTAGTTGAACCCGAAAGGTTCGTTCTTAATTTTGGTTTCCTCCCGCTTCTGTTTATTCCGGCACTTGAGCTCAACTATACTAGACCCGTTACTCAGTTACTCCCATTTGGACGCCTTCATGTCGTTTTCAATAACAGGCGACCGGATCAGAAGCCAATACCATCTAGATACCAGCAGTTGCCCTCCCTGGCCTGCACAATTCATCACAATTCTAAAGAACCTGGCCAACCATTTCAGGTCCTTCTGTATTGAGAGAAGCCAAGCAACGAACCACCTCCTTTGCAGTGACTTGGTTTCAAGGGCGCCATTTGGCCAGAGAAATTGAAAGTTGGAAGTAGCAGTGATACGAGCTCTCGGCCTGTGAGTGTTTATTTTGCCTGTTCCTGTGCAAAAGACATCAAAAAACTGCGTATCCCTTGCTGTTTCTAGTCTTGTTGGTTTTCAGCCTACGATTGTCATAAAAGACGAAGCTGCTTATAGCTTGCGGATGAATGCCAGCGTCACAACGTTGGGGCGAGGCTGTTAACCAGGGAGCCACACCATCTCAGGATTAGGGCTGGAAAACTCGGCATGATGAAATGCTGAGCGCTTGTTGTTTGTTGGAACAGTAGCTCATCCATTCCTTTAACTTCTAGCCTGTTTGTTGGCGAACTCTTGTTTCCATTACCGTTGCTGTTGTTCCCTGACTTTTTCGTTCTAGGAATGTGTTGTCTAGAATTCTTGCACGTACAGTTTTTCAAGGGTAGCGGGTAGCGCTCGCTGCAAGACACATTCACGCACTAGGTCATGCGCTGTCTAGTGGTAGAAGCCTTTTAACGACAGATTTGCTTAGAGCAGATAGAGAGAGGGCGGGTTGCGGTTTAGAGACCCGTGTAGACGTTTTTCCAGCGAGCAGCAAGTTCCTAGAGAATCTCTCGAGTCAGCCGCCACAGGTGGTGTAATGTGATGTGATGTGATGTGATGTGATGTAATGCCATGTAACGTAATGCAATGTCAAAAATTATGGAATGTTTAAAACGTAAATAGTAACGAAGATTGTGATTGTAATGGCAATGGCAATGTAATGATATGTAATGCAATAGAACGCAATAGAATACAATAACATCACAATAATATAATTCATATTCATTTGACATGTCTTTCTTGGCCGCATAAACAGAATATCACAAATACCATAATATATAGATTTATTCCTTCTTGTCAGAACTACAGGCGCCTTAGGTTCAAGTTTCAAAATCAGAAGTTCAGAAGCCTTCGAGACAAGATTGTTCAAGTCTTGCACCTTTCGTTCTCAAGGCAATTTCGAAACATACACAGCGACGTAATGTTTGGCGTGAAACACTTGCGAAGCTGGAAACTAGAGTGGCGGATTGTGTTTCGGTTGTATGTGTAAAGCAAGTTACGCATGCCAATGATTCCATCTTTAGTTTCAAGCCTGTAGTGTTTGTTGTGTTCACTATGGGCAACCCTTTTTGTGTGGCAGTGGAGGCAATTCCCAGATGGATGCTTACTGGCATGATTTGTTGATGTGACTACTGCCTCATTTTGAATGCTTGTGTTGGGACTCGATAACAACTCTTCGTAGATTCCAGTAGCTTCTTCTGCGGTCTCGCCTTGACTGAGGACACCCTCTCCATTTGGGAGGTTTGTGACATTGTAAAGGACAGTGCGTTTTGCAGCATTCCCAAGACAGACTTTGTTCTCCGCTCCAGCCATCGAGAAGGCAGAGGATCAGAGGAAGCAGAGACACCGGTTGAGGTGGAAACCAAGTACGATCGAGAGATCTTGGAAGACATTCGCGCATACGCTCAGAAAGAGAAGGAAGATGTGGCTCAATTTTGATTTAGTGCGGATGGTGAATGTACGGGGCAGTGGGGTTGTTTGAAGGGAGTCCGAAGACAATATTCTAGTCGCATGTGAATGGCTATAGGCCTTGGCTTGGCTGCGAGGCATGAGAACAGCAAATAACACTCCACGGTGGTGGAATGCCACTGGTCAAAACTCAGCCCAGGCGGAGACAAACTGTTTTTTTTTCCTGGTGCTAGTGTCGGCGTGCTATGGATTCCAAAGAGGTGAGAGGGCAATACCTTTCATTCTGGGCCCTAGGCACCCAATCTAAAAGCTTTCGTATCAGCTTAGCTTTCCGCATCATTCTCAGGAGACATGTGCGAACTGCTCGCATGTGTTGCGGGGCACCTGGCAAGTAGATGGAGGTCCAGGCAAAGCCAACAATCCACAGCTGCAAATGATGACCAAATGCCTCACGTTGATCAGCCCCTCGGATTGATGGTGACATTGGGAAACAGGTCAATGCGCGTTGTAGAGCTGGAGTTTGAAGTGTTAAGAGTCTAGAGTGTCTGTCAGTGTCTTTTTTCATCGCTTAGAGGCTGCAGTATGAATGGACATGAATAAGAGATTTTCGAGAGCCAACTAGTTTCGTAGTTGGCCTATGTTGGCCTGAGCCTTGGCCGAGCATCCTGCATCTCCCTGCGACTCTTTTGCCCATTGTCGACGCTGAGGACTGGAGTTGCGGGCGCAGGTGCAGGCCAACAATACCTTGGAGCTTTGGGTGTTGACGGGTACGCGTTGGGGTGAAGCTTGTCGAAAAGAAACCGTTCGAAGCTTGAGGCCCTGGGTCCACTTCGGTATCCAGTTGGTACAGTACCTGAAGCTGCCAACATTCTCGCTATTTCATGCTATTTCCATTATCAAATTTTGATGCTATTCCTAGCTGTCACCTTTTCAGTTCCTTCTTCCAGTTCCAGACGCTGAGGAAACAGTGAAGCAACTGGCACCGGAAGAGAATGATCCAGGCCATTGGTGATCCCGAGCGAGTAGAGAAATTGAAACAGCAACATCCATGTGCAACTCCCTTACGTACTTTTGACTCCAAATACCTTGATCTTCTGTTCCGGCACTAGTGGCACTAGAGGCCACAATGACACTAATGATGCAAGAGAAAGCATGTACTCATCTAGTTCATTGTGTCAACTGTCCTTGACCGTTGCATCGTCGGTCGACTTCTCTTCTCAACAAAGTATACTTATCAGACCTGGTTGCATCATGTGAAATAGAATTTAATAAGTGAATGAAGAGTCCACGTCCGCAAGCACCCCCTGCAATCCGCTGCATCCATTCCATCCCTCCCGTTTCTACGCAGATGAAGTTCTCAGCCCCGGGAAGTCGGAGGAGGCTGCATCGAAGTCAGGCCTGGGGTCAGGTAAGGGGACTGTGAGAGTGAGAAGCAGTTTTGGAGCTTGCTTAGATCTTCAAGATCTTGTTCGCAAAGTCGTTTTGGCTTTGCATCCAGTTCAGCCTTTTGAATCCATTGGAACCATTCGGAGATGGATCTATCATAACGATTTGCATGAAAGGTATCTTTAGAGTATTCTGGCATCATATAATATGCCCCGTTGATTTTCAAACATTGTCAACTAAACGTGTTTATATATTATGTATTACTATGTTTTGCTTTCCAAAATCTCAAACGCGCTGCATTCAAAGAAAGCATTGATACATCCTTGGAAATTATCGGCAGTGCTTTTAAGACTTTGTTTCAGAAGCCTCTCGTCCCCCACGTCTCGGAAAACGGGCACAGCAAGAACATGACGGGCTACTCCTCTCGTGGCTCTTATGCAATGTCTCTTGAGGAGTACATGCTTCCTGCAAAGAAGGGTCACTGTTTTTGTGACTCAACTATACTCAACTACCTTCTATTTGAATGATTGACCATTATATAATGCCTTTGCGTCCATCTCCCACAAAAGAAGGCATGACAATGACAATATGACAATATGATACATTGATATACATTGTATATTTGTTATAATATAGATATGTCGTGATTAATTGTAAATTAGTGCTTGCTTTGGTTTGCAAAGGGTTGGGAAGGAGAAGTCGCCTCTGAAGTTTTTGTCAGGTGGTCGCATCTATCGTATCTTGACGTCAGCCAATAGCATCAGCAAGCACCGCGGGCCGCTGCGTGTGACGCTAGAGTGCGAGGTGAACAGAAACTCGGACAAACTCAAAGTGTTGGCGCAACTCAATCTTTGTGAGGACAAGTCCGTTGCACAACTTCATGGTCGGATGTCAGGATGACTTTGCACTATCTTTTCTGTGGGGTTGGCCTTGCTTTCTGAAAGGAAAAGAGGGATTCCTAAGTCCTTTGTGTTCCTTTTGGTTGCAACTGACCAGTGTGTCTGGCTAATAGTTCTGACACAGTCCTGCTCTCTCGAGTCCGTGGACCTAGTTTCATATTCAGGAAACGAGACAATCACTCTGGTGCTGGCGCGTGGAAGCTATCATCGAGGCGGCCCGGAGAAACCGTGCGAGAAATCCTCTTCTGCAACAGCTGGTCCTGCTGCGACATCAGTTGCACAGGTCGGTCGTCACAGGGTGGGGCCCGTCCTGCTCTTTGTTTGCCAATGATTATTTACATCATCAATGAATATGTTATATTATATTGTATGTACATGTACATGTACATGTACATGTACATGTACATGTATATGTATATGTATATGTATATGCACATGTATATGTATATGTATATGTCTATATCTATGTATATGTATATGTTGTATATGTATATGTATATATTTATGTAAACATATTGCTTCTCTAACTAGCGGACCTTCTTGTTCAAAGTTGAAATCTGAAAGGCTCTTCCCAAGTTTCGTCGGACAGCAATCCGAGTCTTTTCAAGGAGCCCGGAACTCCCACCGAAGACGCCAATCTGCGCAACTCCCTGAAGCGTCGAGGCATGGGTAGTTGTTTGCACAGTGTAGCACCTTCTACTGAGCACTGGATTCGCGCCCTCCTTACTTGGCTGTAGGCCTCAATTTGACAAATCTGGTAGGAATTACCAATTAGGCTCCGAAAAGTCGCTTGATATTTCACAAGACTTTCTGACATTGCTTGGAGGAAGCGCTTCTGCCCGCCGGATGTCTGCGTCGCGCAACCTTACCGACGCGGAGACTAACAGTGGCGATGGGTCCCCCAAGGCGCGGAGGCGGGGCAGTGCCTATGAAAGGAGAACCAGCACAGTGCCTTGGCAAAATCACTTTGTCATCTTGACTTTTGAAAGTCTTGCAAGCTTGCAATGAGGTTTCATTGCAGCAAGCATCAGCAAGTATCAATTTCATCCAATTTCAATTTTCGAATAATCACGGCGATCCGTGGCTCTGAAAGTTTGGTGTAATTTCTTTGTATGATTGAAAAGGTTCAGAAGTACCCAGGACCCTCGGAGTGAGTCATTTTGGTTCCTCACTGGGGGCACATGCTGCAGATATCGAGCAGGCATTCAGGATAGCTGAGGTGCACTTTTTGCAAGTAATAAGCAGCTCGTGCTCAGGCGGTCAAGGTGCCCACAACATTCATATTAATTTGCCAACATTTGGATACACTTGGACACAGTTGGCTTATTTTTAAGATAACGCAGCAAGGGCAGGTAATTATTCCGTGCCTGGAGCGTGTAGTGATACTCAAAGGATCTAAAAGGTACGTACGGTACGGTCATATTTCACCTACGACAACTGAAAGGCTGAAAGGTTTTTTTAATAGACAAAAGCTTAGTAACTTTTTTTCACCCATTTTGACGTCACTTGGTACATGCGACCGGAGCCCAAGGCCCTGCCACCGCTGCCGGTGGTGGATGAGCCTCGGGAGGCCCCTGAGACCAAAGTGCTGGCTACGCAAGCGCTATCGACGCTGGTGCCAGAGATCTTAATCACGCCGCAGCAAGCTGTGGTCAGAGGATGGGGTTGTGAAGATGACCACTTCGAGGTACGGTCGAAATGCTTCTATCAGTTTTCCTTTTGGAAGGGAGAGACGGTGGGACAAGGTCAACACGGTGTGTGGGTGCTCGGCCATTCCAAAAAGTTACTGTAGCCGATAGGTAAGAAATTTGATCCTTGCAAAGTTACTAGCTGAAGCACATGACTCTGTTGCAAATCCCATATCATAAAGCCTATCAGCGATCGGCGAGGATATACACTACATATTATATATCTCCTATTCATGCCATCCCAGATCATCCGGATCTTTGTGCTTTGTTTGTCTCTGCGGCGTCCTTGCCGATGCATTTTTGATTTTGCAGGTTCGAGTTTGGACCACGTCTCCTTTGAAGAAGCGCCCAGAGGTTCTGACTGAACCCAAAGCCCTAGATACTTGCGCAAAGTTGGTGGGGTGGGAAAAACAACTGGTGGATATGAAGGCAAGAGGCAAAAGACTGGCACTTTGAGGGTTAGGAACGCAGTAGGTTGGCGTTTGATGGATTTCAATTCTGAACTGAATATGAACTGAGCAGTTTGCTTTGAGCGTACCATTGGATCGAAAACATTGGATCGAAAACATTGGCTGGACGCACCAAAGAACAGCAAAGCACGCCTCTCAGGAAGCCACAGACTCGTCGCAGTGGAATCATCACCTGAGTGTCTTGAAGAAGACTTTCCAACGCCTCGAAGAGGCCCATGAAGAGAGCACCTGGTACATGCCTCTTGGCGGTGGAAGGCCACCACAACAGTCGTGGGGTTAAGTGGTGAGATATAGAATAGGAAACCGTAGGAAACCCAGCATTCAGATCCGTAAAGGCTGCATTCCAATGAGGCGAGCTGATGTTGCTTGGCATGCTCGTGTGAATTTGAACGAAGACTTGGATGTGGTGCAAGGGGAGTTGCGACGAGGGCTGATGTCTCAGGACACTGGCACTACCGAAACTTGCGCAAATTGGGTTGATGGATTGGCTGTGGCTATGGGGATGTAGAGCTAATTGGGTTCATGGACTCATGGAAACGACTTGTTTTCTGCCCATCCAGGTTAATCAAGTTTCACCGAAGCCGTCTTTTGAGGGTAGGCAAAGAGATGCAAAGAGGTAGTATAACAAGTATCTCATGACTGTTGCATGGAGGCTAGGATCTCCAGCCACACTAGACTCTTCCAAAACTTATGCATGAACCATGCCACGGTAGTGCAGCTGCAGTGTTTGGCGACTGAGGATTTCTTCAAGTATTGAGCCTCGTTTATGTCAATCATTAAGACTTTTTTTTTGGAAGCCCCCCTCTGGTTGCGCCCACCAAAGGCATACAACAATAATCAAAAATATACAGTGACAGTAGCATTGGGTTCCGAAAATTTTGGGAAGGGTTGCAAGCATTTGGCAAGATATTTTTTGGTCAACTACTGGAAACGGTCCCAGGCAGATCGTATCGCCAGGGTGGTTTCATGCTGCTGGATTGCATAGGCAACGAGCTGGGCACCCGTGAGCGCATGGGAGCACCGAAAATGGACTGCACCGGCTGTGAAGTTGTCTGTCATGGTGTGATGGGTCCAGGGTGATGGCAGGACCAGAAGTCTAATAATAGCAGCATTGCGACAGGCAATGACTGTATGTGTTGCAAGATTTGTGGCGGGTACTGAGTTGCTGCCAAACATAGATTTACACGCCAGGTGTGCATCATGGGCGTCTCCATCTTGTGCGCCCAGATTCATTTTCCATCGTGCAACTCACCATACGTACAACAGAACCTTATGCAAGGAGTTGTGCCTCATGATCCTCCAGCTCCAGACATAAGATGCGATCGAAATTTAGCATTAATTTGGTTGACACGTTTCATCGCATTTCATTATCTTTGCAGTGTTTGGTTGAACCATTGGTTCAGTAGTTGTTTGGCCGCTTGGGACCTGCCTGATCAAACAACCTTAGGCCTGGTTGTTGTTTCAAGTAATCGATTTGCCACAAGCAGATGGTCCTTCTCGCATAAACGGTGATGAGCGATGATCCTTCTGTTACATAGTCTAGTGAGTGTAGTGATAGTGATTGTGATTCATCACAACTGATACGCGGGTTGCACGGACAGACCATCCCTGACCATTACTGTAATGCTTTTGTTACTTTTGTATGCTTTTGTTGGGCCACTGCTGGATCAGGTACTTCCTCAGTTTGCCCACCATTTGCATATTGGCCTCTTTGCTGTCCCCGTGGGTGCGAGCCAAATACGTGGACAGATGTGAGGTGGATCTGTCAGAGAAGGGATCGTAGCAGGGATCTATACACTATCTTAACTTATCTTCATCAGGCCGTGCAGAATATCGCCGGCCAGGTCACTTGCCGTTTCACGGCCACTCTGCTCCTGGGCTTCCTTCTGAGGCAGCTATGCAAGACCTGTGTGAACAATCATTGTGTGGAAGAGATTTTGAACAACTACACATGATGTGCAGGTACAAAAGATACAAAAGCCACACGGGCAATATGACAAACTGACTATCCTAAGACTTCTTTTCAGTGCTGACCCCTGACCCATCATCAGCCGGCATAAACATGCAACAATTTCTTTCCTGGCAAGGCCTTCCAGGTTGGATGCCATGATCACGGCTCGCATGGAGGTCCAGTAGACATTGGCCTCCCAGCCAGTTCAATCTAGATGTACGGACAGGTTATATAAGGCGTTGGGTTTTGCTAGTGAAGGACTTATCATTCACAAGCGAAAGCCTCCTAGTGCTCGAAAAACAGGCCTCCATGGACGCCTTCGGAGAGCAAGTGGAGGTGGGCTCTCCAGATGGAAAGGTTCAGTCTTTTGACAGGCATTTGAAGATTTTGGGACTACTCTCTCACGACTCTCTCACCAGGCCGAGCCGTGCTCGACTGACATCATCTCAGCCGCTGGCAGTGTGCCGCTGACCGTGGCTCAAGGCTCACATCTCTTGGTTTTATCATCTCCTTGGCAGAACCAAATACTGCTGTTTCATCATCGCTTCTTTAGCTCCCCGAACTTCTATACAAGTTTTTATCAGAGGTAGATAGAGCACATATTTATTTCATTCTTTCATTTTGATTCATGATTTGCGATTGCATTCATGGGCCTACATAATCTAAATTGGTTTGCCTTCTCCATATCCGCGAAGTCAAAACCCTTGACAGAGCTGGCCAGGCTCTCCCACTGGCCAGGCTCACCAGGAAGTGTGTCAAACGTTGCTACATGGCAAATAGATGTCGCCTTTTGCAATGGCAAGTGGCTGTCTGCAGTCCGCAGTACTTTTGGGATTCTGATTTCATGTTCCAGACTCCTGATGTGTCGCATAGCAAGACATCTCTATTTGGGGGGTAAGTTCTGAGATGATGGCTTTCTGAAGCCTAGATCATCACGGAGATTTTACATGAATTTTCATAGATGAAGGGAGCCAATTATAGTGAAGGTAGTGTCGAGCTGTGTCAAGGCTTCGCATTGTTGTTCGGAAGGAGAGTTGTGACTTGCAGTAGTTTTGGAAGTGTCAGATAAGCTTTCCGCAAACTTAGTGACTTAGTGCAAACAGTTTTGTTTGAGTAGTGCGCCTTCAGTTTGGTGTGGCTTGGGTTTGTCCTTGTCGCGCTTTTGCTTTTCGCCAGGTACAATTTGACCACAGTTGCATGCATGGTTGCTAACAATGAAGGAATTGAAATTCAAATAATTAGTTTGGACCATGGGTAGGTTTCTTTTTCCACGCTAGGCTTGGCTGCCGGATCTCTCGCCATTTGCAAGCGTTGCCGTTTTTGATGATTTTCGTCGGAACCCTTTGCGTCTCACATGCAGGTCGAAAAATGCATGACTTCCCTTGCTTCCGAAAAAGCAAGTTGCAGTGATTTAGTCATGTGTGACATGGTGACACAACATACTCCTGGGGCAGTGGCAAGAAGTACCGCGTAAGGCCTCAAGGAGGCGGCGATTCCTGGGGTGGCGGGGCCATAGCCCAGCCTGGGCTTTTGCATAAGCACGAAGGCTTCTGGATCTTGAGGAGCGAAAGTGGCGTCTTGGTTCCAGCGGCCCTCTATACAACATCCTGGTGCAAAGGGTGGAAAGACGAGCTCTGAGTGATGATGGGGCTGCTGATGGATTCCCACGAGCACAGGATTGGAGGAAGGCACATGGCCATGGCCGCGCCCAGGAGAGTGACCAATCGATGGGGCTGATTCCAAGAATGTTGAGCAAAGTGTGCCGTGCTGATGAAGTTTGCCTTACAAGGCATCCGCCTTGCATTAAGGACATTCAGTTCTGCAACTACCTGCAGACTGGTGCGACCTTTGATCCGCAAACTGTTGAAAGTATGGTCACAAGAAGGCAGACTGCAGGGAACGTGAAACGGTGCTTGGCTGAAGAAGAGCAGGCGAGGAGACATGATGAAGAATTTCGGGGCGCCAGAGCCACCACAGCCAAGAGCTGCAGATGTTGCTCAACGCAACTTGACTCACATTCCAGCAGCTGATTGGTGTGAGCATTGCCAGAAGGGTATCGACGAGGACAAAAACAAGGATCACATGAGAGTTGAAGGTTTGACCGCGTTGTAGACGGAACTGAGACCATGGAGGATGCAGTGCGGACGCTACAGGTGGAATGACGCGAGCCATGACTGCTGCCAGCCACGACTTTGAGCCAGCTGCGCCACAATGTAAAGTTGGAGGACGACTGCCAGACAGGATTCAGGGCTGGTAAATCCATCTGGCCATTGATGGTTTCGCATGCAGCTTGGCTGCCATAATAACTATTTTCTATGTGGCGAACGGGACCTGTTCAAGATGTGAGAAGCAGCATTGTGGGTGCAGCTGGGAGAGGGGAATCTTTGTTGGGAAAACCAACGGCAGCGACAGGTTCCTTCTTGCAACAAGAAGGGTGCCCACACAGCCAGGACAGTCAAGAGCTTTTGGGAGGAACTGAGAAGGAAGCCCTTGATGGACAATGGTTCGAGGTCAACAAGGCAAGAACAAGTGGAATCGCCGACAAAGAAAGGAAGATGACGGTGACGGACAGTTCTGCAACGTTGGCAGATGAGGTTGAGGACTTACGCTGAGTTTTCCATATTTCGGAGGGAAGTTCGACATGAGGATGAACAAGGAAACCTTGCAAGTAGGGATGCGAACACTTGTGGTGGCGGGCAGGCACCAGTCCAAACCTTTGTGAAGCCGATAGTTGCACATTGTACCACTCGAATCAACGCCAGCACGTTATGGCCTTTTAGTTCCGTGCAATGCTTTGTCAGCTCGCTGGCGTGGTCTGAACTGAGATACATCTTACATCAGGATCTATTTCACGGACCTGTATACCCTCGATGGCTGCCTATCAGAAATTCCAGACTGGATGTGTTGCATGTGTATTCAGACACAGATTGGCTAGGAAGGCTGAGAGAGCACAGGGTGGGGTGCTCTTGTAGCCAGGGAACATGCAGTGAGTTCCGACGAAAGAAGGTATATCCGTGTAGTCTCAACCTTTAACCCTTTCCGAGTTCAAGTCCGTATTCAGCAAGGAGGTGGGGCGCAAACACATTGGATGGGCGCAAAAGAAAGGCAACCTGCGCAAATTGGATGGTCCAATTAATCCTGCGCGATAATAAAACCGCGCTGATGTACATGATGCCGCAGCCCTTGCATGGCTTGAAAAGTGCCACCTGTGCCTGGGCGCAGGACTTCTTGCGTTTGGAAGGAACTTCAATTTTCACATGGTGGACCACCCCAGATGCAACTCCAGAATGCATTGGAGAATTAATTGCCCAGTTTACTTTGCAGAGCTTAGTTTGCGCAAACTCATCTGACACTTGCAAAACTATTGCAAGTCAGAGCTCTCCTTCCGAACTTCGGAACAACAATGCGATGCCTTTCTGTCCAGCAGATATCACCCTACTTAATACAAGTCTTCTACTTCAGTTTGGTTTGGTCGCTTGGACGACCAACAAGGGGGTTCTAGAATCCTAGACAAAATGTCCTTTGTAGGGCGAACAGCCATGTTTCACCTTCCAGTACCCCTATAGCTGATCTTGCTGAGGCAATTTCTTTTTTTTTTAAAGATGAAAACGGGGACGGACATAAAATGAATCAAGTAAAGGGGCATCTATGATTGCAAATTCCAGAAAACATGAAAAAAGGAGGGATTTTTGGTTTTGTTGACATGTCCTGTGACTTCAACATTTTCAAATTTCCGCTCACGGTTGATTCACGGTCATGTTTTTTGGTTGACCCAACATCGATTGCATTCATCAATCCCTTCGTTTTGTTGGCATGGCCTTTTCATCTATCCAGGTCGATCTTTTTGGGGCTGGGACACGAAAAAATTGCCTGGGTGTAGTTGGAGGATAGCTCTCAAATATGATATTACCTTGACAAATCCATGCCAAAAACGTGTGATGGATATGATGGCATATCACCTTTTGGGGATAGATTATAACCATTAGTTAGACATAGGGTGGTTTTGGAGAAATGTTGGCCCCCCAAAGCAGCTGTATGAAGAATGGTGGTTGGACGCCCTGGGTACATAAAATGGTGCAGCCGCAACATTCTGTTACGAGGCCCTTGCCATCACAAATTGCAACTCCAAAACGCATTGGAGAATTAATTGCCCACTTGACTTTGTAGGGCTTAATTTTGTGCATGTTTTTCAGCGTTTTCCCTTGGGCGCGGAGGTGGGTATGTCTATACAATGTCTCCTTGAGCAAAATCTCTCCACTTTGGCTCAAGTCAGCTTGGTCATACCTTCCACCCTTTTTCATTTCTAGTATCATGTCCTCTTCAGCATGGCGGTGATGTGACCATGGCCTCCGCTGGATCCTGCGAATGTGGGCCTGTGGGTCGTCGGAGCCGGATTGATGCGGTCACGTCACTGAAGAGCAGTGTGTGCCTCACCCAGACTAACGTCGATGTAGGCGTTGTCGGAGGGGCCTTTGGAAGTGAAGCTTCTAGCAATGTGCTCTTCAAGTTGACTTGCTTTCTGGAGCCCTTGAAGTGTGCGGCTGTTGGACTTGTTTCAGTGCTACGTGATGACAAAGAGACGCATGGAGCTGAGCCACCCATATGCCTGGGCATGGGTCTGTTCAGTATGCAGAGTCTAGCGCTTTTCCCGCCATTGGCGAAAGATTGGCAGCTGCGGCTTAGCGTGCCAAATCCTCCATGGTCACGTCCTTGGCCCTGCTGAGGCCCAGCAAGGTTTCGACATCTTCTTTCAATGCTTCTGAAAATTTTTTTGGTGGGCATTGGAGCTGGCGGGGTTTTTCCCCTTTTTCATTAGATAGACCAAGCTCAGCTCACTGAAGCCCTTAAGCCAGCCAGAAAGGAGGCGTTTTCTCATGTGAACATTGCAGCGTGTTCATGTTTTCCAGTAAGCTTCCCAGCTAACAGAGAATGTCAGCAAGCCACGACAAAAAATTTCCGGCAGCAGAAACGTGGTACGACTTCTTTCACGGGCTATCAACCGCAGGCCCGGGCTGCACTTAATGCGCGGAGGCAGACCTACCAGCGCAATACTGATAACCTTTTAGGGGGGATCAGTTTTTTTTTGGGTGCGTGAAGTCTATCAACGGGCAAATGATGAGGCCAAAGGATACCAAACACATCAAAGGGAAATCAAACAAACGAGGCAAGAAGTAGGAAATCAAAATGGCAGGCGATGCAGATGGTTTCCACCTCAAGAACCCTTGTTCATTGAAACCGATCCCATGCCTCCCTGGTACGGGTCAATGGAGGGTAGAGGGGACCACGCTCCAGACAAGTGCGCCAACAAGGGCAGCAAAACTGTGGTGTCATGCCGCTTGTAAAATTCTGACGGTAGATTGGGGCTCTGTATTCGTGGATGCTTTCTAGATATTTCGCAAAAATTTGGCAGAGCCTTTAGTGACGTCATCTAGATCATCCATCAACCATCCACCTGCGCTCGAGACGGAGCAATCTCACAAGTAATGGTACGGCGCCTTTGGCCCTTGCCTCAATTTTTTGGGGGGTATTTCTGCAACCACCGAATGCCCTCCCGCTAGGGCTCTCTGGCCACCTTTAGCCTTTGGCCGGAAGACCTGGAAAGGACCTTGTTTTGATTTCGAAGCCAGATGAAATCTGGGGCAGCAGCTAAAAGTTGACCAGCAGACTAGGGGGTGGCACAAAAAGGCATTTAGCACACACAGGACAAAAAAAGCTGGTTGCTCCTGTTGTTGGTGCCGAGCGTTTCCGCTTCCATAAAAGTAGAAAAATATTGGAATGATATCTGCCGCACAGAAAGATATTTTGAACGTTTTCCTGCGTTTGGACATGGTTCGTTGAGGATAAGGAGGGGTCTGCATGTTTGTACAGATTGAATTCGGAATTAAGGAAGTTGTAAATTACAATTCTCGAATGATATTTGCCGTCTGCCGCACAGAAAGATATCACGCGCATTCTGGCAAACATGTTTATTCACCTTTTGGAGGGGAAAGTGTGATGTGAAATGGTTTGGCGCTGTGGGCGTTTTTGGCAAAACTCTTTTCAATGATGTGTTTCACGTTGTAGTTTTTGTCTACCCCATTTTAGGCGTCGGGCCACCACCATGATTTGCATGTATTTTCGAAAATATATAGGTTTCAAGTTTTAAAGTGAATTGGTATGAGTGAAAGGTTGGTGAGGATTGGGGGGGCACAATGATACAATGATTTTCCAAGAGATTGTGTTCTTATTCGGCTTAGACTGGATCATCTCGCGCCAGGGCCACGATGGGCTTCCAGCTGAGTGAGGATTCAGCCAAAGTGGCATGACTAGATTGCAGTGAATTGTGAAAAAACGAACGCAGAACCAGCCGCCAGTTTGCTCGAAATGCTCTGGCACCTGTCATGTAGCCTTATGCAGTCACTTGTTTATATGAATCGTGGTTCGAGGATTTCGGACGAACCTCACCATGTGACGTGGTTTTGATATGTAATTGGGATTTGAATCAAAAATAGCTGCGCTGCTTTTTGGGGATGCAGCAAACCACATGGGAAATCCTCTCCATATGTCTCATTTCAGTTTATAAATTATGGTTTCAAGGCCGGGCTGGCCTGTCCTGTCAGGGCCAAAGTCACGAAAACATGGTGGACCGGTTGAATCGGGTCCAGCAGCAAGTGACACACACAGACCCCATAGATCATCGATGAATCGTAAATGTGATTTTGAGAGATTCAAAAAGCAATTGAACATCAACATCAAAAAAAAAAGGGTCCGAAACGGAGAAAAAATGGTCCAAACTGCACAAAGCCACCACTCACTTCGCCGTTTTTCCGCAGCTACATTCCAGCTTGCATCAGGCCTTTCTTGGCAGTTGCCCTCGGGTAGCGGTCTCAAGTTCTACTTTCCATCTCTTTGTCACGATGACTTTCGTCCAACTTGGCTTTCTCATTGCCTCCCTTTTGGTGTCCCTTGAAGCCGGCAGCGTTAGAGGTGGCAACCCCGAGGGAAGGACCATTTCAGTGGAAAACGTACAAGCTGGCTTGCAGAGTGCTATGCAAGCTGTGCTGGACGGTGATGATGCTTCAACCAAACGCGCTGCTCGGATTGAAACTCGCGTATGGCAAACCTATCAGGCTTTACCAAAGAATGGAGTGGGACGTCTTGACCCACGGGCTGTTCGTTATTTGGTGCACAACTACTTCATGAAGGAGCACGGCTGGCTGATTCAGGGGTTGGACCCGCATGGCAACCAGGTTGATGTCTCTGAACTCCATGAAGTGAACATTTTGCAAGACAAGGCACCTTTGCTTGTGGAATCTTTGCTGGAAGCCCGCCGATCCAACCACGGTCTTTCCTTGAATGACATTGTGACCATGATTGCTGCTTTGGAGAGACTGATCTTCGATGAGTCTTTGTCTCTTCTCCAAGCATCTTACCTTTTCAATGATGCGAGCATGTTTGGAACAGTCAAGCAGAGCAGTGTCCACGACATTCTCACTTCCTACCTTCTACTCGTCCAGTTGGGAAGCAAGGCAAATCTGTCCGATGCGCGAATGCACCGTTCGTTGAAGAACAGGGTCTCACAAAGAGCTGACTGGCCCATCTTGGTGGACTTTGAGCGGGATGCCGTTTTAAACTTCAACTTCGGCAAGCAGCACAGCTCAAATCCGTTCGTTGCGCAGCAGTACACTTTCCAGGCAGGTCTTGAAGTCAATGATAGTCAGATAGTCTATGTATTCTCTCTTTTCATAGTTCATTCAATTATGATATTTTGTCACCGTTATATACCGTTATATTCAATATTGAGATGCATTTCAACATTGTATGACAGGATGAACATTTGCACTTGTTGCATGCCAAACGCCGGGCGGTCCAGAATAATGCAAGCACGTTCTTGTGGGGCATTTCAGGGTAAGGGTTGACCAAGTTCAATCTGCTTGCAGGACACTCTTGAGATTGTGGACGAGCTAGCGCACAGTTATGGCAAGTGGCAGAACATGGAGTGTCAGCAGATGAAGGAGGATTTGATGGATCTTGATGCTGATGGTGATGGTCGAATTCCGTTGGGGAAGTTTTATGCGCGGGAGGACAACACCAAGTATCAGTTCACAGAGTCCATCTTGTACTTGAAAGAGGTCGGGGCTCTTGTTGAAACAGCTTCGGGCCAGCACGTTCGCATAGCCAACTATTTGCAAGGGCCCTCCAATTGCATTGCCTCATCAACCTACTACTCTGTGTGCTGTCTCAGTGAGTGTGAAGGCGTTTTGAATGAGCTGGAAGCAAAGCTTCAAGCCCCAACAGCAGATCCTAAGCATCTCCTTCGTTTGCTGGGAAACATTTCCTCCGCCACAGTGGATGCTCCGCGTGACTTCCCTAGAGTGATGATGGAGAGGCTTCAGGAGATTGCTGAACAAAACGGGGGAGAAGTGCCACTCCATGGAAGACTCTTTTCTGAATGGCTGCACTTCGCCTTCCCGAACGAATGCCCATACCCCCACGTGGTGGAAGAGGCAAAGGCACTGACGCCGTCTCATTGGCTAGACAAGAAAATGTCCGTTGACCCCCAGCAACGAACAGAGATTGCTGCCGCTCCAGAAGAAAAAGCAACACCAGTACCAGCACTTGAGATTTCTTGGGCTTCCGAAGAGGTCCTTCATGTGCACGAAGCAGGACAGATCTCCAAGAGGGGCATCTTCACCTTCCGAACGCTGATGCAGGTGACAGTGTTGCTTGCAGTTCTGCGGGCTGCTGCTAGCAACTGGAGAACCCTGCGGGCCCTCGGTGGTGTTAGCAAGGAAGATAAGGAGGGGTGCTTTGAGTTGCCCTTCTGAGCCGCGGGAAGGCATAGAGATTCGGAGCTGCGGATTTCGGAAAGACCCTCCGCGGACAGACAAGAAATAGGCCCAGGCAGAGTCGCAAGCGGACACTGAGTTTCAGTCCTGTGAGTCTCATGTTGTGACTTGCAGACATCTCACTTTCAATTCAGCTGGTTACTTGCGTGTCTTTCCTGTCTTTCCTGGGTCGGAGTCTTTCTGCTCGCTGCAGCTTTCACATCAGACTTAGTGACAGTGTTTTTACTGACACGATATGATCACGTGCAATTGGAGTTTATTGTGACGAACCGCTTGGCACATGAAAGTACACCCCCTTCTAAATTTGAGGTTTGAACATGTGATGTAGTGCCAGGGAAAGACTATGACTATGCAAGCCCAAGCCAGATTTATATTAAGAATTGAGAATCATTAAGATGTACTGACGTGGTCGGGCCTCTGCCATCCCACAGTCAGTTTGGAGGTGAAGCAGGCAATGAAGAATGAATGCGTGCTCCACGTTGCAGATCACATGGCTGCCAAAGACAGTAGTACAGTATACATAGGAATCCTAGGAATATACTTACTTAGATACTTACATAAAGATTGAAATTGTTTCTCTTCACTGCACACAAGCTCCCAAATTTCAAGGTGGCTACATAGGTTGGATTGGACCTCTGTAAAGGCCGTTATGATTCGGACCAACAAACACGTCGTTGAAAAGTATGTAAAGCATACGTTTGAAATATGATAAATTTGACAGAGGAAGAAGCCGGTACCATTCAGGCTGTTTTTCTTCTGCTTTAAAACCATTAGCTAGTGTAGAAAGGCAGATAGACCAAGGGATTGAGATTGTTGCATGATCCCCTGCGCTACGGAGCAGTCATGAGCAAGCCATGCCGCGCCAGCGAATCCATCGATCTGGCGGAGAAAATGAGTCGCAGGAAGGGATGGGAGGAGAATATAGCATAAGGGCTAGGACGGGAACAGTGGTGAATGTGGGACTCGAAACGTGCTGACAAAAATCTTGTATCCTCTTGTCTCTCCTGGATTTTTGTGGTCCGTTTCAACGATCCTTGAGCACTTGTGAGCCAGATCTATAATTTATACGGCAACACTGACCTCCTGGTCCAAGTTTCCGAGTTTCAATGGAAACTAGACCTACCAGGATGTGCAACTGGCGGCACTCTTTGCGCAACGCCGGCGCCTGGATGATGGGGCACGGCAGGCAGGGCGAGAGTTGAGTGTTCCTAGTAATTACGGAGATCTTGAACTTCCATACAGACCCCGCCATCCTGCGGCCTGGTGATTGAAACAAAATGAATTGCTGTCCTTGAGACTTCACGTTTGAGCTTGATGAGACCGCAGCTTCAATTTGTACCAGGGTTGAAAAAACAACTTTTCCCAAATGCGACCACGGCGCAGTGTGGGTGTTCGAATTTCTGACAAATTCTGAGGAGTTCTTTTCTCGCGTGATGAGGGACACTACAAGAGCGAACGTGACCTGTTAGCGCAACGCTTCGATGGGGAAGCTGGAAGCTGGTAGACAAGAGATCAAAATCTTAACAAATTCAATCAACTTCGTAATTTTGTAGATAAAGCAATTTGGAGTTTAAGAGAGCCATGAACTATCCTTGACATACATCCTTTTGCAGCCCGAAGGTTTGATTGCTGCCTCTGGTGATGGGACTTTTGTTCTCGGGAAACATCTTTATATGGAATCATTTATCACGCGTGCTGGCAAGGCCCGACAGGTATCCTATGTTTTGTTTTCCTCCAACCTGCTGTTGGTTGTACTGTATTTATTTACTCTCTCGTTTCTTTCGCCATGGCTCGGCAACAAGGGGAGTAGGACAAGGACAAGCAATGTAAATAATGTAAAATGGAAAGAGCCCGGAGAGCTACTAGAATAGGAATCGAGAAGAAAACTGTAAATACAATACTTTCTCATGATAGATGATAGAAGAAAATTATGCCCCTTTGTTTTGTGTTGCAAGGTGCCTGAAGTCAACTTGTCGCATTCAGTCTCCTTCAAAGCCCTTCAGCTTATTTTGATTTAACTTCCTGCATTTAGGAACGGAACCACAATCACTTAACGCTGCTCTTCCTTCTGGTGCTAAGGGGACCGACATGCCTGGGCAGCGTGGTCGTAAGCGCCGCCCACCCAGGACTGCCTGCTGGTCTTTTGGTGTTGGCACAGAAAGTTTAAGATCTATATGATGTAAGATGATGTAAGATCTTCCTTCAGGATCCATTGGGTCATCATGTTCCTTTAATTAAGCATACTTGAGCCAGGAATGAGCTGGTTCAAACTGGAAAAAAACACCCACTGAATCATGATTGATGATCAAGCATGCTGGTGCGGGCACTGCCAACCAGACACTTTAACCTCTTTGTCTCATCTCATTGGCGACACGCAATGTCGTGGGGTAAAGAATGATGGATTCACGTCTGGATTTTTCCGAAACCACCAAAGATAGCGCGATTGCAGCATAGAGGTCAGGCCCCAAGGGCCACTTTTAAGTGAAATGATGATTGTATGAGGTGGGCAGATGAGTCGGACCAGCAGACACACCCTACCCTTGCAAAATAAAGGGGCAATCAAATGGTACTAAAACTGTTTTTTGGCATTTCAATCTTCCAATCTGAGCCCATTTCCACCTCGAGGCCACCGGGCACCCTCGCTGAGGTGCGGTCCTGGGCTACATATTAAGGGAAACAATTCCGCAAATGTTTCAAAAAGTGGGTCTTTTTAAGAGTCCAAAAACGTCTAAAGCGTCGTGTACCAACAAAGATGGGCCATTGTCAAGCATTGGGACACCTGGTTGGTGCTTTTGATATGAAAGGGCACTGTTACGGCAACGCTCCCGTTGCTGTCAATTCGATGTCACAATAGTGGTTCGCTTGATGGAGAAGAAAATGATGAGAACAATATGCAATTGTAGCTCATTACGATCGAAATGTGATTCTGATAATAGGTTATAAGTAGGAAGAATAAGCCGATTTTGCTACGTTTCAGTGGAGTTTCAGCGTTTTTCTTTGAAGCTGCTTGGGGTCGAAAGGGGCCAAACGTGGAAAAACTTGGTGGGACCCAAAGGCGTTTAGGATGGTTAAGGAGGGGCAGGATTGAAACTTTGAAGGCTAGGAAGGCTGTAGGTTGAGGCTGTAGGCTGGCAACCTAACAGGCGTTTAGGATGGTTAAGGAGGGGCGGGATTAAAACTTTGAAGGCTAGGAAGACTGTAGATTGGCAACCTGCAAGCGTTTAGGATGGTTAAGGAGGGGCAGGATTGAAATTTTGAAGGCTAGGAAGGCTGTAGGTTGAGGCTGTAGGCTGGCAACCTACAGAGGTTTAAGAGTGTTTTGGATTAGGAGGGGCGGGATTGAAGCTTTGAAGGCTAGGAAGGCTGTAGGTTGGCAACTTACAGGGGTTTAGGAGTGTTCAGGATGGATAGGATTGGCACTTTGAAGGCTAGGAAAGCTGTAGGTTGGCAATGTACAGTTGTTTAGGATGGTTTGAGAGGGATGGGATTTTCAGGGGGTGAATGAATGGTTTTCACTTATACGTGAATGATGTTGTTTTGTTTTGCATCTGAATTGTCTTCTGGCTAGCCCCCTTTCTTTGCAACGAAGAAGCAGTTGCAACACACATTCAGATTTCACCAGTTTGGCAAGCCTCAACTCAGGTATGAAAAGGCACCTTAGATGTGTGGTGACCTTCGAAATATTGTTAGATTAATCTTAGGTATTTCAATTACACCCAACAGCAAGGTCTTACCGGGGGCTCTTTCCGTTGCAGTTGGGCCCTCAATTCACCTGCATACACAATGCTATAATGAATTCTTTCCAATGACCAATTTACCCTAGCCCCAGTAGTATGAGATGCTAGAAGTCAGTTGCAATAACAGCTGCATAATCATTGAAGCTGAATCTGGTCATTCCGGTGATACAAACTCAGTGACTCAGAGTGTCAGCGAATGCAGGAAAGACATCTTTCACCCCATCGAACTTTACTCCCCATTGCCTTAGTTCCTTGAAAGCTACGGCGCTGCCCCGGCTTCCACGCTTCCCGGACGCACCCTACCTCGTGGGGTTGTCCTCGCGTCCGCCATGGATCCTGAGTGGCTTCGAAGTTGTTTGCCTTGGATGACCACCTCAGCTGCTGGCCTTGCCATGCTTCTTCGACTACTGGAGCTGTGGGTGTTTTGGTTTGGGACTTGGAGTTTCATGGAGGTGCTGGAAGTTTACTGTTAAGAATCGACACACACACACACACATACATGTAATACATGACATACATGACATACATGACATACATGACATACACACAAAGAACTATTAGACACAGGTTTGAACGCTTGCAGGATCAAGCAGGAGTAGAAAGATCAGAGAAATTATAGAGCACAGAGTCACGGAGACATGATTCAGGGCTGAGTTCTGGTCTGAGGGAGGAAGCATGTTGGGAGATGGATGATTCCGCCAGCCAGCGGTAGAGCCTCGCTAAATCAGGTTTCATTACTTCACCGCTCGACTAAGGTCAGCTCTCACCTTTTCATCCCTGTCCTCTTCCTTTCCTGTTTCTTTCCTTTCCAGGAGCCGTTGAACTTGAACATGCAGCCCTCGTATATGAGGTGGCGTGGCCTCAAAGAGATCAGCTGTCCAAATCCCCCCCAAATACCCAAATAGTAGAAGAAGCCGTTGTAGACAGAATAGCAAAGCTTCTCACTTCTCAGCACAAAAAAGTCCACAGCTGAGGCAAGCTCTTTGCCTAGTACAGGGAGATCGTCTTCACTGGTGGGGGCTTCGGATCTCTGCTGCAGCTGTAGCTGCTGGCCTTTACCAGATGCTCGGTGCTTCACAGACTTGCACAGACTTGCTCAGCATGAGATCACCAGGGAGACTCCCCTGACAGGCAGCTGTTGAACTAGTGAATTGGTCACACAAGTGGAGACTGTTCTTTTGTTTCAATATCACATCCTGATGTAAGAATTTTGAGCCTTGCCAAACAAACAGGCACGGCCGATCTCGCGCCTTTGTAGACTTATATAGTTCAGTAGCAGTAGTGTAGGTTTGGGTTCCTAGTTCCTGCTTGGGGGCATACTTCTGCATGAAATGGGGACGCTAATGGTATGGCAGAGGCAACTGCCTGTTGTTGCGTGTTGTGTGAGGTGGAGGCAGCTGCTTCCAGCCCACTCACCCACCCTGCTTTTTCTGGATTGTGATGTGAGATGTTCGTCGGCCCACCTACCTGGTGGGTGAGGCAAGGGTCTGTGCAAGTGTACCCATGCGCCAAGGATCGCTTTGATGCCATTGCGGAAACGTACGAAGGACTACCACAACCATCACTCCAGGCATTTCCAGGCAGTGGCAGATTCGTTTGTTGGTTCTGCAGGGTAAGATGCGTCATCATGAATCATGATAACAACATTCATATAACAACCTTTTGTCATCATTTGTCACATTTACTTGGAAGAAAGTCAGCCTTGGCAATTGCAGGCACTCCGGGCGAAAATGTTTCCACCTGGCTTTCCTAATGGCTGGCACTGTGTGTGCAATGCCACTGATCTTGCTGATGGACAGTCGAAACGACAATACAGATGGATTATTCAATGATACCAAATCCCAATGTCTTACTATCAAACCTAGAGTCCTTGTAAAGGGTGATTGTGCTAGCAGACAAGCAATGCAGCAATGCCGAGATCCACCATAACCCCGGCCTGCTTCAAATTTGGTTTGAGACAAAACTTCTAAAAGATCATAGCATTGCCTTTGGGGTTCATCGGGTTTCTGTTTCCGGTTTCCTCAGTGCTAGATGCATTGATGATCAGCCCATCTCAGCTATCCAAATGGCTTGGCTGAACTTAATTTGGCAGGCCCACTGGATATCACACACTGGCAGTCAGTTGACTAGTAGAAGTTCTTCCGGAATCAACAAACTTTTTTCTTGTCATGGTTTTGTTGTTTGGAGTGGGCAGGACAAGTTAAATCAATTGCTGCCTTGGGGACTTACATGGTTGCTTTCCGTGGCGAAGACGGCAAGGCCCTGGACGCAGCGAGAGCAGTGAGAATATTGATTTATTTGAGGGTGGTGGAATTCATGCAACACGCATCCTTTGTTCATCTTCGTTGCGTCCTTTTTCACGTGACATTATAGGCTTTCAGATTGACAAGAATGACGACAAGGATGGGCAGGATGATGACGATGAGACGCTGCTGCTGCTGCTGCCGCCGCTGATGATGATGATGATGATGATGATGATGATGATGATGATGATGATGATGACGATGATGACGATGATGAGGAGGACGATGACGACGATGACGACGATGAGGATGAGGATGAGGATGAGGATGATGATGAGGATGATGATGATGATGATGATGATGATGATGATGATGAGGATGATGACGATGACGATGACGATGACGATGATGGTGGTGGTGATGCTGCTGCTGCTGCTGCTGGTGGTGGTGGTGGTGGTGGTGGTGGACTTGTTCATGTTTTTATTCACTTTTGTTCTGACCTTTCTTCAGTCGGTGAATCATACCGGTCATGGAAGAGTTCGATAAAAGTCGTGGATGTTAGTGTAAGGGTTGCACTGGGACTAGGACCAGGATGCTCCCCGTTTGATGCAATCCTTTTGAAGCTTGGAGGCGGGTGTTATGCACGCTTTCTGCCCGCACATGGGGGCTCACCTTGGCATGGGTGGTGTCGTGGTTGGCAACTCCCTGCGGTGCCCCTTTCATGGTTGGTGCTTCAATGCCTCAGGCGCAATCTGGCAAACTCTGAGTTATCAGCTGGCAGCTGGGCTTCCTTTTTGAAATCATGCGAGTATTGTACACATACTAAAAGTATATGAGGCAACGCAGGAACAAGAAAGAAAGGCAGATGAAATTACACTGATGTGTACCAATAGGTGACTGAATACATGCGTGAATCCATGAATGCATGAATCCGCGCATAATTAAAAGCCGGGGAGGTCCAATCAGTGGGTTTCGATCAAAAACAAGAAGTGAATGACTTGGAACACAAGCCTTGAGAAGCTCCCTCAAGATGAAATGAACAAATCCAATGAGGCAATACTGTAAACATAACATGATAACACTGATGTGTGTTCTATATCATATAGAATATTCCCTGTTTCAACATCTCAACAATTGTGGGTGACTGTGGCCCCATCTCCAGGCGACTGTGTAGAGGTTCCCTACCGACGATGCAACCGCGAGATGCCAAACTCCTCAAAGTTGTTGGCTTATGAGGCAAGCTGGGAGCATCCCTGCCGGAAGGGCTCAGGATCTAGTCGGGATAGTTGGTATAGGCATAGGCTTAGGTAGGCGATTTGTCAACACGAAGACTCAGACGTTTGGTTTTCTAGGTTCGCTTTCGATGGTCTCTCAAGCATTTTTACCTGGACTGCTGTTGCCATGCTACTCATTCTCCTCCTGCAGTCTTGTGACCGTTTTCTGGCGGTAGAAGTCTGCTCCGGCCTACCTACAATTATGCCAAGTTACCGAGATGTGTGGTACCACAAAAGGGTCTGTAGTTGCAGGCTACTACAATCCAGGGGCTTTGATTCATCTGATGTTGGCATCAATACAGTGAGCTTCATGACTTTGTGTCGAGCAGCTTACAGGTACGAGAGCATCTTGAGCGGATCTTCATTTGGTTCGATGCCGAAGGTTGGCTGCTCTTTGCTTCAGTTTCAAGACATGTCAGGATCTAGGACTTCTACAGTGATGATATTGTTTCTCATCCGATTCCAGCAGGAAAATGACAAGGTTTCCAGATGGCCCTGTTGTTTAGAATGTGACTGGCTCCTTCAAACTGGTTGCAATCTTCAATCTTCTTAGGATTTTCCTGGTTGTTTCTGCTGTCTACTTCAAAAAGCGACACAAGATCTGTCTCTAGCCTGCCTCAGGCCGTCCTCCGCAATGGGAGTTGACTTGCCATGAAAAGTTGGAAGAAGATTTGGAGACCCTTGGAGCATTGAGGTGTACATTTAGCCCCTACCCTGCCATTCCTTATCCATTCATCTCCTATGATACACTCGGACATACTCCGACAATCTCCAACAGTTCTTCCTGTCATAGACATTCCCAGACAAACGTGCATGTCCCTGATGCTTGATGCAATTTGAACCTATATAGATCTGCTTGCCGAGCGGGTCCCGAGGAACAGTTTTTTTTTATCTTGCGGCCATTCGACAGATGGAATTTGACCAGCATTGCTGTGAGATGCACATGAACCTTTGCAAACTAGCTGGGATGGTTGCTCTCTGGGGCACCGCATTGCTTTAGATAGGAGATGGAGATGTTCTGTCTTCCTTGGATGCATGAAGATTTGCTTAAGGCTTAAGGCCTACAGCGGGCATTCTACTGCTTATATAGGATTCAAACACCTATCTCTTGTTGTTTCTGGTCGTGCAGGTTGCCAACCTGCGGCTTCTAGATTGCTATACTGCCTCCATAGGATTCAAACAGCTATCTCTTGTTGTTTTTCTGTCCTGTAGGTTGCCAACCTACAGCCTCTAGGCTGCCACCCCACTGCCTCTATATAGGATTTAAACAGCTGTCTCTTGTTGTTTTTGGTCCTGTGGGCTGCCAAACAACCTAAGGCTTCTAGGCTGCTAACCCATTGCCTCTATAGCATTCAAGAAGCTATCTCTTGTTGTCTGGTCCTGTAGGTTGCCACCCTACCCCTTCTAGGTTGCTATACTGCCTCCATAGGATTCAAACTGATCTCTTGTTGTTTTTTGTCCTGTAGGTTGCCAACCTACGGCTTTTAGGTTGGCAAGTTACGGCTTGTGTAGGCCTTATACTGCCCCTGGGCCCGTATGAAAGTTTTGAGGGGTATCCGCATCAACCGCTGGTCTAACGGAAGCTTCCAATGTAGACAAAGACGTGCTTCCAAATTCCTTCAAAACATTCTCCAGGAATGACTTTTAAATTGCCATTCAACCAACCGAGTGAGCTGGGTGGCATCCTTCAATGAATTTACCATAATTTACCATTTTTTTGCATTCCGAGGAATAGCGCTGACCCGTACCACTTCAAGACGCTGCATGCGCCCTTGCCGTTGCCGTTGCTGGAGAAATTTGTCACAGCCGACCACACCGCGACACAGGAATATGGTAAAGGAGTGGCTTGCAAGCGGACAGTTTGCCAAATGATATGGCGATCCAGATTTGTTTGCTCAATTTTTTGAATTTGTTGCATACCAATTCATGTTGGCAGACTTTCCTCTTCAACCGAGAAGAGATACTCATGTTGTGTAGCAAGATTGAGCAGTGGTCAGGGTCACCGAACACCATCAAATTGCATTGCATGCCAGTTATGGAGAGCAATGAGGACAGGAACCATTATGGGGTCATTTCTAGATGCTTCAGGACAATCCCAGACATTCCAGACAGTTTCCAACTTGCTTGCTGGGGGCCACAGGTGGTGAACGAAGTGCTCAAGGACGAATGGCACATGGCTTCCTTTGAAGAGAGGACACACACTACCCATGTCCTCTACAAAATCCGAAACCGTTCAAATTCCAATACTCATTGTATTGTCAAAATCTGATGTTCTTGGGAGTTTATCATTTTGTAGTGGAATTGGACCCATCGGGTTTCATTTTGTAGAGCAAGTTTTCCTTCTGACATTCACTCAGCTGTCCCAAGTATTGTCAAGTGCGGGTTGCTGTTAGTGGGATTGGCTGCTGTATTTGTGATTTTGTAGACTTTGCCTGAAATTGCAGTCATTTTGGAGAGTAGTATGGTTTAGCGACGGTCCAGGTTTTTCATTTTTGGGACATCGTGGCAGGGCCCTCCACAAATCAAATGCAATGCATGCATTTATGCAGAGTTTAGAGTTTAGACACACGGATATAGAGGGAATGTTCAGGTTATTATCATGTTGCAGCCTTATTTTTTGGGAAGCATGACCTGCACAGGCCAAGGTTGGGTGGTCTAATTTCATTGTAGGGGGTGCTGGCCCCATGATTTGCATCTTGCAGTGGCCTTTGGGGGCCCACTGCCAGAAAAAGGAAGTACAAAATTCCATCCCTCTCAAGATGATGTTGATTGAAGTTTCAAAGCTACTCGTGATACCTTCGCGTAGGACCCATGGCTTGTTCCTATTTGGGCATCCTCAACTCCCCGCAACCTGGCTGAGTGATGGTTTGGTTGTGGACCTTGGCCCGCCCGAAAGGTCGTAGACGATGTAGGATGCGCTCCGAGGAATACCAGGTGGGAAACACGTAGTCAGTTCTCGCAGCGCTCAGAGGTGCCCTTGTCTGCAACTATCTCCGAGTCCATCGAGACCAATGTGACCTTTGAAGGGCCAACGCCGCTTAGCTTAGCGCTGGGACAGCATTCGTGAGAGAAAGATGCCGTTGTCATTTATACATATTCACACTGGTACTATAGCAGGTGTGAGCCCTTCGGCAGTTAAACACAATTAAACCACTTGAAGATATTACCAAAGGACCCCTTTCGGTGCAAAACCCTTTTGCCCTTAGTTTATGTATCTCTATGTCAAATGAAATCGCAGAAACTAATATTTGTTTTAACAAACAGGGACACACACACACACAGAAGATGTGGCTGACAAAAACATGGTGGGCCCTCACCAAGCATCAGCAAACAGAACTTTGTTGTTTCAGGAACCTTTCACAAAAGTCTGGGATGATTTACGGACTAGACTAGACTATTTTTTGCAGAGTGGACAGAAGCAATGCAAAGGTCAATATTCTCAATCAGCACGAGAAATAGACATACAAAAGCAGGATAGCCCGGAGCCAGGACAACACTCAAGTTGGTGGGCGTTGGGCCTTCAACTTTGTGATCCGTGGTCCCTCAAGTTGCCAGCATCTCCAATAGCATTATTGTTCACATCCCCGAAGTTTTGTACCGGCAATCCCGGCAATCCATTGTTTAAACGGTATTTCATCACCTTCCTTTGTGCATATTCTTAATGCTATTCTATTGTAATTTTTGGGCACGGTTTTTGCAATGCTTATTTAATGCAGCGTCGCGCGCTTCACCCAACCACTCTGGTTCAACTACGTAAGCACGAATATGTAGGTTGGAACTGGCGGAGTTCTGAAGCATTTGGTTTTATACAGTGTTGTGATGCAATGCTTTATCTTGCATGTCAGTGCAGTGCGTTTCAGTGTAGGCACTGACTTGTATCTCGCATTGTTTGGTCTTGGCAGGTCTTGTCTACGGTATGGGAGTATATTTGACTGAAGAGAATATAGTATACTTTAGTATAGCATTGTTTTCTCTTCTCTTGTCGTGTATAGTACAATGTATCGTCGTATTGCCTTGCATTGCTTCTACGGATATTTTTTGGTGTATTGGAAGGCAACGCACTCTATGGTAGTCATGGGCTGGCGTTGTAACGTAATGCATCGAAGCGCATAGGATTTGTATAGATTTGTACTTTTTCGCACTGTCTCCAAGTCCAATGCGGTTCCACTTCATCTACATTATCTAAGTTACAAGCCAAGAAATCAAGACTTGGTGCAAACACATGGAAAACTGCGAAGCCGACACTTCACCAAACAGTGTTCTACGCTGGTTCCAAATCGTCATTATCAACTTTCAACATGTTGCTCCTGCCGCTCGTCTCCTCATGGCATGTCAGATTTGCCGCCTTCTCTTAAAGTTAGTTCAGTCAACTTTTTGATCCTTCATTCTCTTGCGACTGCGACTCCCGAATTTTCAGTGTAGTTGCTTGGAACCTTGTTGTTTGAGGATAGTCCACTTTCGCATCAAGACACCCTTGGGAGTTCTGCGGCAGGCAAGGCATTCGCAAGATGAGAAGTGAACTCACCAAGCAGGGAGCAGAGTCCAAAGATGCCACAAGTTCCTGCAGGTCAAAACCATCCTGCCCATTGAGCCATTCAAGCAGTACGTCGAAGCCCGATGGTATGCGGAGAAGACTGTGCCGCGTCACTTGGTAGAATTTGCAATGCCAGCTTGACGAAGTCAGTGGATTCCTGCCGGGACAAGGCATCATTGCCTGTGCCCTGGCCTGCATCGGTGGTCGAGCGTTAGAGCAAGACCGCGAGGCTCCGGGAAAGATAGCTCATCATTATCATGAAAGCTGTGGGGCCCCTAAAGATGTGTATATAAAGCACAAATCTAGCCGATGGGAAAACAGTGAGCACGGTCGATTATCTACCTTCTAAAACCATTCTTTACGGATTGTCAAAGCCAAAGCAGAAAGAGTTATCAACCTTATCTCAGGAGATGCAGCAATATTATTTGAATTCACTAAATGTTCCCTAGGCGTAGTCATTCATGTGAAAAAGCAGATTGCAAGAGCTAAATCATTGTTTTTTGGGGATTATTTTTTGTTTCGCTTTTGCTTCTGTTCTTGCTGCTTTTGCCTTTGCATTTGCTTCTGCTTTTGCACTTCTGCTTTTGCTTTTGCTGCTTTCCCTTCATTTAGTGTGCTGGTAGTGGTACTGGTAGTGGCGGTGGTGGCAGCAGTAGTGGTATTCGTCTTAGTAGTATTGCCACAGCAAATTTTACACATCACGGCCGAGGAAAATACTAAGCAACCACCTTCCAAGTTCTATTTCCAGGGCATTCCAGTGCTACAACAACAACAACAACAACAAGAACTAGTTGTTCCATGCCTCCACAGTAGTTTTTACTGGGTTCTTACATATTTCTCACAAGAGTTGCTTGGTGCCACGGTTGGATCTTTGAGTACTGTGTTGGACGGGTGCTCTTTTGGGTGCTGTTTCTGTTGCTGTCAGGGAGGTGCTTGGTGCCACGGTTGGGTTTTTGGGTCCTGCAAGGGAGGGTGCTCTTTTGGGCCCAGTAAGAGAGGTTCGTGGTGTGGTGCCACGGTTGGATCTTGGCGTGCTGTACTGTAAGTAAGGGAGGTGCTTGGTTCCACCTGAACTCCCTCCGCCACTGGAAAAGAAATTATTAACTCACAAAAAACAATTCCCAAAATAGTTCCGCACCCTGTTCCTGCTCGGGTGGTCTCTCCAACTTGGATTGACTTCTTTCATCTTCTCAAAGATTTCATTAGATTTCATTTTTAATCTTGATCACTGTTTCAGAAACTTGTCAATACAGTCCTTTCATCTAGAAAGGCATGGAGTGGAAAGTGTCTCAAGTGAATTGACAAAATCAAGCATAAATCTACAGGGCTTGCGCTACTGATACGGGCATTTCAATCCGTTGTTATGCTCCGTCGGGTGGTCAAACCTTCAAGATCCCCATACATGACATCGCAGCATTTTGGCCTTGTATTGTGCTTGTCAAACTCTGAACATTGTGTGGAGTTTTGGATTGTTGCACAAACTTTGGCCACCCAAAGTGACGAGCAGACATGATGAACCCGCCTGAACATGTGGACATCAACACCTGGGACCTAGAGTCCTTCTTCCCTACTGGTATGACTTCTTTTCAGTATCACTCATCATGGTGATTGGGTACAGGAAACATGCCACAACTGTTCAAAGCATCATGATGTCACCTCCTGATCATAATAGATTAATATTTCTCCTGATGTTCGTTGGCTTGGGGAACTTTTTGGATGGCAACACTGCCGCAGGTCTGGGAGAACAAGGTTTACCACAAGAAGCCTGTACTTGCAGCTCGGGCATGCCAAGCCATGTGCATGTCTCACATCATCACTTGCAGGGGTATGTGGGATTGTTGGCTGGGAAGTAGAGGAACAGTCACGAAACATTTCCCAGATGTTCGCGTTTCCATTTTCAAAACGAGGACAGAGGATTTTTTCGAGATATATACATCAGAAGGGACTTACATGGACTTACAGTTTTTGGAGACACGTTGTAGGATGCAGCAGAGGAATGTTCTGAGGGTACAATATGCCACCACTGCAGATCCAGGTAGCTGGTGATGGAGCATTCTTGGAGTTCATGCGCTGGTACGACCAGTCACTTGGCTGTTCATGGTAGGAGATTCAGAGAACAGTTTGCAATCGGGCGAGGATGCTTTGATATGCCAGTGGCATAGCACGGCACAGCATATTGTAGCATATTTTATTGTACTGTACAGCATATAGTAGTATCGCAGGCTGTAGTTTGTTTTACAAAGGGTGTGAGTGTTGGTGGCCATGACGAAACTCACAAAGACAGCACAAAGACTAAATACATCTAAATACATTATCCACCACTTCATTCTGACCCGCGATGGCTCAGGTTTTATTCTGAAAAGTCTACGGCATTGTGTTATGATTGGTAGCACATGGCTTTATCCTACATGGAGCTGTTTCCCACAACACTTCACTTGGCCGATTGGGCCGGGGGTGTAGTTTGGAACCGAGACGTTGCAGATGACAACGCTTGGGGCAGCCATTTCAAAGGAACTCCTTCGCAAGTGAAGCGTTTTGGAGACCTCAACAACGATGTGTTGTATTCCAAAAGACCCGAGCACAGCTGCGGTAGGTGGTGCAAATGACTCAGGAAATGATTGTGGCATGCCACGCGCAGTTCATTTGAATACTGAAAATTCAAGACAGAAAAACATTTCTATGTTTCAAAGCCAACCAAGCTGGATAGTTGCAAGTATATAGTGGATAGTACGAATTTCTTGTGTGGGCCACGGACTTCCCTTTCGCGAGCCTTTTAATGAGCTGGTGGTAAGCAGCTGGAGTTGCTTACGAGTCATCTCCCCCCTGCCAACCTGATACCAGCTAAAGTTTTTTCTGTAGCTACTTGGGCCAGGGGCATCGCCTGCAAACTCAAACGCAGGTAGCAGCATCCTCAACAGAACGCAGTCCTGGCCGGCAAGGTTCTCAGAGAGAAGGGTTTCCGAAAGAAGTCTACCATGTCCAGTTTGATTTAGTGACATTCGGATTTACTTCTATTCACAACCCAAGCTTGTATTGCACTTGAGTTCCGAGTTTGGTAGGGAATCTCTTTTGTCGAACAATTGGTTGTCAAGCAATGCAGCTTTGGTTATTCACTAAATGAGTATCGTAAACGGGAGGTGTGCGTGAGATTAGATGCACCAAAAACCATTTGCGTGCAAAAACAGTCCGCAGAAAACTGTGCTCATTTTACTGTGGCCAGTGGTTGATTTCTGAGGTCGGAGGATTCCGGAGGCCACGACACATGGGCCGCAGATGAGCTGACTCAGGGATAGTCCATTATTTTGCTGGCTACAAGGATGTCTTTGCTTTGATGGATGGCTGATTATATACATGTTGAGTACTGAGTATATACATTGTACAGGAGTGATTTTTCCAGTATCTTTTCCCATGCAATGCATAGGCCTCGCTGTTCATGATACCGCAGCATCTCTGAGCAACAGCAGCCGCCCGCGTTTGTCCGAGGGGATCCTCAGTGGTTGGGGGGGGTCGAAGCTTTATCAGCACACAAGCTGCCATCAGCTGCTACAGTTTGATGGTGCAGAGCCTGCGTGGCTGTTTCTAATCCAAAAAATCATAAAGACCATTATGTTTTTATTTGGTGTTTGGGATATGAAACAGGGTCCGACCTTGACCAGTTCACCAGTCCGCAAATGATAGCGCTGCAGGGCCTTGAAACCCTTCTTTTGCTGAAGCGTCGTGCCCCACTGCTGTGCCAGGTGCGGACGTGCGAGGTGAAAGGTGAAACCTTTTTGGAATCGTTTAGAATGTTGATGGATTGAGATTTAGGAGAAGGAAAGTCTAGACTAACGACTTCGAGAAAGACTTGGCAGTTTGCTGCCAGCAATTCGGTGGCACGTGCAACCCCACCAGGAAGTAGACGGTCTCCTGGTGGAATTGTCGAAGCCTATGGTTCCTGAGGCGACAACAAGAGTTGCAGTGTGATGATGATTAGAACCTCCTTGGACAGCAAGAATGTGCGGGTTGACGAAACAATTTCTCACTTGATCATTCCCGACTGAGAATGCTTCAGATCAGATTGTAATTGCAATACATTGCAATAACTTGACTTGCTCATACACCTCAAGATGCTTCCAGCCGGTCATAGAATATCATATCATTAATAATTGTCATGAAAAACAAATCATAACAATTCATAACATATCAAAGTGGACAGCTACTTTAGCTAGCCAGTCGATCGCAGAGGCCGAAGCTGCTTGTTGCCGCCTGCTTAGCCGCTGTGCTGAATCTGTGCGATTTGCACAGGAGGCAGTGGCAGAAGGCCGGGGCAGGTGGCAGGCTAGCACAGAAGGCAACAGGTTCATACTAATATATACTAATATGGTACTAATATGTGAAAGAAATAATACATTGTGATTTGATTGGGCAATAGCTGGCTTTCACTATAGAATCATCATCATCATCATCATCATCATCATCATCATCATCATCATCATCATCATCATCATCATCATCATCATCATCATCATCATCGTCCACCTTCCTACCCGAAGCCCTGTGAGGTGCAGAGGAGCTGAGCGACATGGACACGGAGGCCTGTTGAGTTTCCCCAGTGCTCTTGAAACACGTTGAGAAACAACGCAGGGATTGATTTGGGTTTGACTAGGAACATCGATGTTCAACTTTGACTCAACTTGGGACACAAAGGTCCTATGTTTGTTTCGCTTGCAGTTGCACTGGATCGATTGCATGCTTCTGGATCCCACCTTGGGTGTCAAGCCCCGTAGCTCATGCGGCAGTCAGCGAGCATGAGCTTTTCAGTTGGCCTGGAGGATGAGGAACACCACGAGGCACTGCGTAGATGCATTTGGAGTCAGCATTGCTCAACTTCAAATAATACTAATATACTGTGACCGGTGGGTTTCAAGCACCATAGGCTTTGTGACAGCGGAAGAAAATATACGGAAGCAGAGGCACAGCCAAGCTATGCTGGCAAACTAGTTGTCATGCTACTGAAACTGCTGGCACGATGTCAACAGTGTTCGTCCATCGACCTTTATCCAGTTGGCCAACTTTCTGACCAAAAGCTCGAATAGTTAAAGGGCTTTGAGTCTTGAGCATTCACCAGCAGAACTTGCAGAGACACAGAGATCCAACACATCCTTTGAACTGGAGCTGGTTGAGGCTTCCCGCAATTCCGAGTGGTGCCGGCAGAGCTAGGCTTCCAAAGGGTGCCTCACACTTCGAATAGGTATACATAGAATTGAAGGACGCTGCGACGATGGATATATGGCCAAACGGAAACCGGAAATGCAAGCAAACGCTTTTGAAGCAGTGGTTCCTTCTCAGTAGTGTTTGTGCTTCCTTCAGTGACAGGAGCAAAATCCAGTGATTTGAATATTGGAGTGGAGTGGCCATGAGTGGGAACCAATCATTACTCTTACTGACTTTTGATTTTGCTTGCTCAAGGGGTGAAGTCCTCCAAAGGCGCGAACATAGTTAGGGCAAAAAGAAGTCACAGCTCAAAACATCTATCAACGTGAGCCCAAAGATTCAAAACACGACTCGGAAGTCAGTCCTCGCGACTCCTTTAAACAATCTGACAAGGACGATGTCAAAACATCCTCTCTTGTGGTTCTTCAAGGTGAATCCAAGCCAAACCCACTAAACCCACTAGACAGCAATATCTATCCAGAGTGGCCTACTTGGGCAGGGCGGCCGTTTGGGCCGCCTGCCATGGCGAGTAGCGAGCACATGCCGCCTTCAACACTTCCCGGAGTTTGTGAGGACCTGGAACTGCCACTTCGGCCAGTTGAGTTGTGCGTGGAAACATTAGAGATAGATCGACTTCGGGGAACCGCAAAGTTGTTGTTCTCGGAGAGCAGTAGAGCTTGTAGAGTTATAGCATGTTATCGCTACAACAAAGCTGACTCCTTGCAATCCCTTGCATTTGGTCAGATTTCATTCTTGCTTCATATCGCTCCTCCTTTCAGCAAATGGAGGACATCACACACTTCAATATCTCACACTGATAGCAATGTTGGCGTAACTATTTTCGTGTCCCTCGGACTTGGGACATCCAATACATCTAAGGTGCTCGCTCGCATGTAACTTTCTGTTGCCACCTTTTGTGAGTGACACTGACTGAGGTCTAACAACGTTTCAGGAGCTGTTGATGTTGGTCGCAGAGCCGTCGGGTGATTCTGGGAATGATGTGTTGTTGCGCCTCCATGGAGCTGCAACTAGTCTTTGGAGTAGAGAGGATGCTCCATGTCAGACTCGATTTTTTATGTTTTACTATATTGTACTTGGTTTCTGCCAGTTGGAGGATTCCTCCTTGAAAGGACCAGCCCTTTCTTGGCTGAAGTCCTGTGCCTACGCCATTGTCAAGTCTGATAACAAGAGATTCCTTGGCTCAAGAACCCAACCTTGACAGGGATTCCAAGTTGTACTTGATCTGATAATTTTTGGCGAATCCCTTCCAGATTGGATGTAATTATAGTGACATTATGATACCTTGAGCAACTCATGAACCAAGAATTTCCAGGTTTAGTGGCAGTAGTGAAGGTGTGAACAAATTGGGAAAGCCGCAAGCATTCCTGAAGTACTGCCATTTTCAACACGTCACATTTTTCTGACTCGCCGCTGGCTGATAGGAGAAGACGAGTTGACTATACAGACACAGTTGTGAACTCAGATGGCAGTGACATGGGTCCAGCTTCAACTGTAGAAGGTCTTGCGCCAGGTACAAGGTGTTATTTTAACATATTTTATGCCATGCAGCCATGCATATTTGTGGTTTGATCCAGCAGGTTGTATCAATTATTATATACATGATAACATATATTATATATATATGTATATATTTATGATATATATATTTACATGATAGAATGGGATAGAATATGATAATCTAATATAATGTAATGTAATGTACTGTAATATAATGCAATATAGAGACATCATATGTCATGTGTTTTATATAATAGATTATATTATTAGATAGAATTAGGATGAGTTAGGTGTAATTTGCATCATCATATACATCAGATGACGTCCATGTACGAAAGGCTTAATGACCGCGTCTAGTCTAGTATTCAATTAGTCATATCATATCATTATCTAATCTAATTTGTGGAAACCAAAGGATCAGAGCTTCCAAATTGGGCCATGAGCACAGTTTCACCCAGACAAGAGGTAGCAATGGCTGAATTTTATGTATATGCTTTTCAGTGCAGTACATCACAACGGCTTCTTCCAAGTCCTGTTTGGGACACATGTTTGGTGATATTATCGAGATAAAGCATTTTGTGTGAGCATTGTTGAAACTGTTTGCAGATTCAGACGGGCGAAATCACTCTGTCGGTCGCGGATTAGACCAAAATGTTCAGACTCCTCAGCGGCTCCGATTTGTGAATTCTGATTTGGGCAAAGCTGGGCTATTTTGGCCTATAACAAGGTGTTTAGCCCATGGGATTTGACGTTGACACGCAACTGAGAACCACGCGCTAGCCAGAGGAATGATTTCTTGAGTTCTAAGGGACTATTTGACTCTTTATAAGAAATCCATAGACATCCCACAAGCTCCGACGGTCGGACTTTGCAGAGTAATGATGACTATAATATGATAACTATAAAGTTAGATGGACATGCAGTAGGAGTGTCACTAAGGCAAAGCGGTCCCAGGGTGAAAGGCCTGGCGGGAATCTGGCCAGGTGTAGGTCGACAGGCTGACTCGTTGTTCCTTCCAGACTTTTGTCGGAGCGGGCAGCACTTGGAATGCCCGCAAGTACAGGACATTCCATTGATGCTAGATGCAGGATGCAACACTGCAGATGGGGTGGAGCATGGATAGAATGGTCTAAGCTGCACGCAAAGCCAGCAATCCCCACTCCATCCGGCCCGCTGCTTACACAGGCAGTGACTCTTGCAACGGAAGTTGTAGACACCACAACTTGCAAAGCTAGATTTCTCCCCAAAATGCAATTTTCAAAAGTCAGGACACACACTTGATACACACACTCACACAGACACGCACACACACACACACACTCACACACACACACACACCCACACACTCGCACACACTCGCACACACGCACGCACACATACACACTCGCACTCACACACACGCACACACCTAGACACACACACACACACACACTTGATAAATCTTGATAACTCAGGACCTTGCAAACGAAGGTTTGTCCTGCGGAGGGTTCCTCACAAGCTGCAGACGGTTTCGCTCTTTTGGAAAGAAAACCGAGACCGACATAACCCCCAAAGGGCCCCATGGCAACACTCGCGGAGGGGGAGGCGTGACAATTCAGGGAAGCAAAATGCCAGCACAAACACAGACACCCGAACAAGACAAAAAGATGACAACGACAACAACAACAACAACAACAACAACAACAACAACAACAACAACAACAACAACAAAGACCACCACGAGTGTACAAGAGCTCATAGCCAGCGAGCATGTTGCAAAAGATTGAAGTCTCGAAACATCTGGGTGGAAAGTTTGGGTGCTACCCACCCTGATATGCTTGTGCAGGTTCTTGAGTCACTGTTTGGCATGGTAAGATTCTAAAGGTCCATCTTCCTTGAAGTTTGAAACTGGCGCTCGAGATCTCATGTAAGAAGCGGGAGTCCAATGAGGGTGCGCTTAATTTGAGGTGCAACAGAAATGGACGAGTTATGACAAACATAAACATGAACACCGAAAAAAAAATAATACATACATATTTAGAGAACCATTAATTTGCGGAACAAAGAAGTGAGAAAAAACTGGGTGACAAAATCAGGGCAAATATCAAATTCCAACAACATAGAACGTCATAAGACACAATGTCACGAACCAAGAAAACATTTGGGAAACGGTGAAAGAGGAAAGGACAGCAAACAAAACAGCAATAACAATAACAACATCAACAACAACAACAACATCATCACATCATCATCATCATCATCATCATCATCATCATCATCATCATCATCATCAACAACAACAACAACAACAACAAAAAAGGGAAACATTTAAGAACAGTCAATATTTAAATTGCCGAAAGGTCTTTTTCGGACTAGGAGCCCTCTGATTAGGCTCCCAGCATTTCCTAGCCGTTTTCACTGGTGAAAACGTGCGTCCCAGCTTCATACACTGACAATGCCACATTATCATGTTCTTTGGTTGATGGTCAGGTCGTTCCAGTCAGATGTCCCTTCAGTCTGACGAAGATGCAAGAGTTGAGAGCTTCAGGCGGGCACAGGTGGAAAGGTGGAAGCGACACAGGATGTTGAGACGAATGCTGCATGGCTCCTAGGCTTTGATGTGAGGTATGCAACGGACTTTGCAAAAACTCGGCTTTGCTGTCAAATGTGTAGTATACCTGGGGTTTGGTTTGCCGATTTAGAGGTGCTTCCCAGCTAAAGAGCGCATGTCCAGCTACTGTGATAGTATTTTTCCATGATTTTTCCATGTACCCAGCCTTGGGAAAATAGGGTCCCTACTACTGCCTGAAATTCGTCTTTTGCCAATTGATCTCTGAAAAGGTAATAAGTTGGGTGAGTTCACATGGAACACTTGTTCTCTTGCTGTCACACTGCTCAGGGCACGACAGACCAGCCATCGAACGAATACGAACTCGTCAGCTGAGGGGTGCGAAACGGGGAACCTGACGGTTGGTTGGTGGTTCCATGTGGTTCCCTTCCAACGGGCCACCTTGACATGGTAGCTTTTGTCGCAGGAAGGTATGTTCCGTTCAGGTTTGGTTTTCGGAATCGCAAGCTCCAAATCTCACCAGTTGATGTCATTTATCATGATCGGACATATGGATAATATGATGTGATATGATGTGAAAATGCAATAGTCTCTGAGAGCAGCAGGCGGTCTCATTGTAGGCCGACCTTCCAAACTGCAAGAATTACCATATCAATATGGAGGCAAACCTTGGTTTCCCAGCAGAAAACTCTGTTCGTGACAGGTGTTCGCGGAAAGTATGTATAATTATAATTAATGAAAACTATGAGAAAGTGACATGATTCCTCACTTCTAGAAAAAGAAGAACACACACACACACATTATTTATGGTCAGGAAACCTTCTGTCTAGGTGGGGCCCAGGGTATTAGGCAAATGCCGACGCACATGTTTCAATACCGTCCTCGATTGACCTCCCCGGCAATGTTGCCTCACCAATCAAATTCAAAGTTCAGAGTTAGTGTTGAACAAACTTCAGGTGATGTGAGGTGACTGTACAACAACCGTTCCCATCAACTGTTTTCAGCAAGGAGCACTGCTCACAGTGTGTGCACCCGTTGGGTGTCTTTTTCTATCTTTTTCTCACCTTTTTTCCTGGCTCACATTTTTCTTCCCATTCTTCACGGTCCAAACGCCCATCCAGGCCCATCCATTTCATTTCACGAGGGTTGGGGTCAAGTCATCTTATGCTACCTTCTCGTCTTATGATTATTTTGAAACATAAATGTGTGATGAATGTTATGCTGAACTCCGTTGAATCCTGACGCACCACTTGGTTCGCCAGGCACTTCGGCATCGACAATGTTTTGAACCTCCTGGAGGCCCTTAAGGAGCTGGGTGAGCTCAGTGGGGTTACGCTCGTGTTGACGTGAGGATACATAAGGCAGGTGTTGCAGAGAAGCGTGGATGCAACAGCAGCGGCAGGACATCCCAAAGCAGCTGAAGGATGTCCAAAAGTCACTGAAAAGACTGCAGCAGCAAAGCGCGAGTGCTCGGAGTGTTTGGGGACTAGGAATATATCAAGGTGCTATAATATACTACGTACCACAGGCATATGTATTTGTATATTCTATATCATTCTTATTATATAGCATTTACTCTGTATTTGTTTGCATATTTATACATTGTATATCTATGTCAGTATTTTTACATAATTACATAACATTTACTGTACAGAACATATTATGTTACATGTTATACAGTATATCTTATGTACCATGAGTTACCACGTGATAGGTTTTCTATTATAATTTAGATAACAATAATGTGTTATTATTCTTGGCACTTGATGTATGTTGATAGGTGAAACGGTGTTCGTTTGATCGTCACCGCCAACCTTGCGGTCCACGATTTTTGGCATTTGACAGCTCAGTGGCTCGAGGTGACTCTTTGGTCCGAGGGCAAGCTGAGAGCAAGGAACTTCTGAACAGGTGAGCCGGGGGTCGCTGGACCTGTGGCAACAAGAGACTGTTTATTTGGGTTCTGGATAACCTGCGAAAGAGGGTTTTGGGAGTAGACTCGACAACCTCATTTACTCTCATTTGCGTTCCATTCACCAAATCGTTGCAAGGACCCCATCAACCCATAGCAGCAAAGCATCATTGACTCATTGAGATGTGACTCAGATATCTTCTTCAAAAGCAAGAGCAGCACAGCTGTGCCTAGGTTTCTTTCACTGTCCAAGGGGGTAATTGCAAATCGTGCAAGTTTGGTGTTTGGATCCATGTATAGCTTTTGCTGATCCGAGAATCCTCCTGCTCAACTGCCAAATGGCAAGGTTCGATCCTGCTGCGGCCACCGTGGCCACGGCAGTGAACATGTCACCGGGAGTGGTGCCTGGCAACAATAGGCTCGAACACAGCATCTGTGGGAAAGCCAGTCAAGTGCTGGGCCATGACCCACTAATAGTCATGTATCTGAGGGATTCTTTGGCATGATCACAACCCGCAAGCCGCTGCAGGGGTCCGAGTCTTGAGGAGTTTGGGCTTTGACTTTCTACTTTCCCGGACGTTCGATTCTTCTCTGCTTGTTCTTCCTATGACATGGCGCATTTGTCTAAATAGTGTTCTTGGGCCCACTATTGCATGTCGTAGAGGCCTTACAAGATGCTGAAATGAATTGACCGGATGACGATGGGCCAGGTTAGCCCCCTCAGCTGGCGGTATTGGACGCCCACAAGCCTCTTGACTGGAGCAACTTGAGTATTGGAAGCTTTCACACTCTCCAAGTCTCAATGGTATCGAATGGGGAACCCCACAGCAAAGGTGCAAAAAGGTTTCAATTTCAATCTTAGAGGACAATCTTGAAGAATTGGGCCATGTTCATCCTCCATGTTTTTTTTTTGCCAGAACGATTGCTGTTCAGAACTTGATCTTATTTCTTTTACTCTGCTTTGGCAACACCCTGTTCTACCAAACCCACCTGGGCCCTCTCCTCGCTTCGATCGACTTTAACCTGCTAACATTTTTTGTTTCCTTCACCTGATAGTCTGACTGGTCTTGACCGACTTAATTTGTCGGGTGACAGGCTGCGCTCACAAGACAAGCTTCGCGGGGGCAGCTTGATCAGCCTGACAAGGCACCACGGCTACTTTGATAGCCGGGAACTGTCCTTCAGCTGTCGCAAAGTCCAAAACATGTCAGAGCTCAATTGATCTCCTTTGTACTTGTAGGTGCAAAGGACTTTGTATGACTGCACTTTGCAACACGGAAAATGCATAGAAATTTGACTGGGTTCACCATGCCATTGATGGATATCGAACTGCAACAACTCTATCCCCAATGAATAGGTATGGCAGCCCTATGGCCTTTACTGCTGGTTCCAACAAACCGTTTTTTTGAATCTCATTTTTGCAACCGTCAGTTGCCCGGATCGATGCCTACACCCAGCGGCGGTGATGGAGGTGCACAGCCCTGTCAGCACATGGATGATCTCGTTAGTTCATATTAATTCTGATGATGCGTTGGTTCACAAACGTGGCAGATGTGGGATAAATATACAAAACCTTTTACAATCTTTTAATTACATCGCAGCGCTTAGATTCAGATCTTTGTTGCGGTCGATATGGTTTGATCCATTGCAAGTCCGTTTCCATCATCATCATCATCATCATCATCATCATCATCATCATCATCATCATCATCATCATCATCATCAGATTCTGCTGATGAAAACATCCCTGCTCCCCTTCCCTCGAGGCATCATCCGGCGCACTAGCGTGGCCGTAGGGATGGGAGGCGAGCCGGGCGACGGCAAAGTGACAACCTTCTGACAGTGCCATTGAGCTTTGAGAAAAGCCATTGAAACATCTACCATCATTCATTTGTGTTTGGGTTCCATGTTGGTACTGAGTTGAGCATTTGAAGTGAAAGTTTCTCTTGGGGGGCATTTCTTGACATTGAGCGAAGCAGACTCCTGCCAGTGCTGGGAGTCTTTGATAGTCCTTGGAATGACGGTGAATCACAGTGAATGACAATGAATGATCATGAAGCAATTTCGCCAATTCATACAGGGAATGGAACGTGTGGCATCCCTGCATAGCCCACATGAGTTGTGATCGAGAGATTCTCAAGAATGACTACTGATCATGCGGGGTCATTTTACCTCCGCCCCAGTGCAAAAGCTTCTGAAGCGGCAGGTAACAACTTTCCAGTCTTTGGCCGATCAGCAACTTGCAAGAAATTAGCCACAAAGGATCTCATGTGAGTCCAAGAACAAAACGAAGTCAACGTCATCTTATTGGTGAGGTTCTGGTCTTGCACTAGTTTGGCTATCATTCATTCGCATAGCTGAGACAGCTTAAGCACGCTTGGCACCTCCAGAATCTGAGGTAAGCCAGGTTGCTTAGTTTCCCTGTAGATTTGGTTGCTTCACCTTGAAACCCAGGCAGCAGCTCCAAATCCGCAGATGCAGTTGCAACAGTTGCAGATGCAGATGGCTCAGATGGCGGCGGCGGCGCCAATGCCGCAGCAAATGCCGGCTCCAATGGCCCCACCTATGGGAATGATTCTTGACCAAGATCATCAGGAGCAGGGTTGGCAGGCCTGTTGTTTCAGCAAGGCTTCTGCGTGTCAGTTGGGGACCCAAATTGAACCTCTTTTGGCCAGGACTTCGAAATAGCTTGCAACTAATGATTGAATGTCTTGGCTTTAAGATTTTAGATTTAAGATTGTGGAATTCACCATGCCATTAGAAGCAGATTTGCAAGTCCTTTGGGGAGAGGTGCTGTTGTGGAGGTTGCTTGAAGTAGATGAGAGTGGCATAGATACGTTATATGGTAAACTATGGTAAACATGAACATGTACCGTACTGTCTATGCGGACCGGAAGCTCAGAAGAAGTGATAATTGGATAAATCGTCAGCCACTATATTCGTGAACATGTTGGGCCACAGACTCATGGGTTGCACTGCCAGAAGCTTTCCTTTTAGATGAATCCAACTGAGGATGAGTCTGGTGCCAGCCCCGGCTGCTACTGCGCCACCTGCTGCCACTGGCACGCGCCGCGCATCACTAGCCTTTGGTTCTGTGCAGGGAGCACCGGTGACCTTGCAGCATATGGCCATCCAACCTGTGCTTTGCTTGACTTGGATTGCAGCAGGGCTTCTTTCAAGGGCATGAAGCACGGAAGAAGTAATGCGTTGTACGGACCATATTCAGGTGCATTTAGATGTACACTGTACGCAGGTATACTAATATGATATACAGTATTCATTATTCAGTATGTTTCGAAATCAAGAGGAAAACTTTGGAAAGCATCGTGGCTCATGTTCTCATACTTGCTCAACAATCATCACGGATCGTGGACTTGCGTGCGTCATCATAAGTGATTTGGTGCCATTCCTGAGGCCCAGCAGCTGAGTATCCCAGCCCAGCCCGCAACAGTGCTTCCAGCCTTCCAAGAAGGGTCCGACGAGGAGACTAAATTGAGAACAGTGAGAGCAACGCGTGGGCGCGCGTGGGTGGGAGGAACAATGAGCTTCTAAAGGCTTGAACTTTTGTGGAGCAGAGGGCGGCTCTGGCATTGAAGCTCGAGATAGACACAGCACAGTATGAGAACCGAAAGCTGCATAGAAAACACCATACACAATCAGCTTCTTGCGTGCCTCATCGGGTGTGATCTAAGTCTGTGGTCCGTGTGTTTTGGTCACTTCACTTGTACAAGGACGAAGAAGGCTTTTCGGATTCCTCTGATGAAGACGAGGGCGGCAAAGAGGGAAAGGATGGCAAGAATCGCAAGGACTGATATGAGATGACTTGCACCTCTTGAGCTCTGAGAAAGACCTGTTGTTCGAAGGTTCAGACAGCAGGTGCAGGTATGCAAACTTTACACCTGAAATGAAACGTTTAGCTTCGTAAGGCCAATGAATAGTATAGATTCCTCGTGATTCCAATCGACCTCAGGAGGACGATGCTTCAGACATCAAGTCTCCAACCGGTGGTGTGCCTGGCGTGCTGAAGAACAGCAGTTCCAGTGGAGCAGAGCAGCCTGACATGCAGGCACGAACTTCGTGCGTTTGAAGCGTTCACAAACAATTCTTAAAAGCATGAGGATATCAACCTGACAATTAGAACAAATTAGATACAATTGGACAATCCTTAAAAATCCTTAAAACAAAGGAACATGTCACAAGACAACTTGATGCTACACTGGTCATCACCTGAAGGGCGGACCTCCGAAGCCACCCAGCATGAAGAATGTGCAACTGAAGATTGCAGAGGAGGGGAGCCGACCGAACGGTGTGGTGAGGTGATACTGAACACAAAAAAAAATCGTCAAGTTCGAGATCGAGATGCCTTGCTGCTGGTTGAAACGTTTCAGAAACCTTGCACCCGTCGTGAAGATTTTTACTCAGCTATCAAAATATGTGTTCTGCTAAAGTTAAAGACAACAGATACAGGGATTTGAGCTGCATAGCCTGAGGGCCGTGGACTCTTTTTTCCGGGAGCAAAGGTAGCTCCTGCACAGATTATGAACCCAAATGATCATCGTTCAGATATTAACTCCTCTGTATACGGCTCCTTTGTGTATGAAGACCTGCAGGAGAGTCGTGAATCGTAATTAGTGAGGATATCACCTGACTTGCAGGAAAATAATGCATGGAAACCAATGTAAACCAAAACCCCAAGCAATAGACTTGAAGTCTTACAGTACACTTGATAGATGACCCAGATGACCTATCGCCATCCATCGCCACCCTTGGTGCCGAGGCGGACAAAGAGGACGAAGAATCGCTGGGACCTCCAGTGGTTGGGGAAATGGCAAACTGTTCCTTCAATTTGATCAGGTGAAATATCACGAGAAGTGTGTGACACAGTATGTATACGCTGTTGTAGTACGTGTTTTTTTGAATATTGTAGCTATGGTGGCATACTGTGTATACATTGGGTTCATTTTAGGTTTGGCAGGTTCGGTGATGAACTCTTGTTTGGGACACAACATGTACTGAATGTACATTTTGGCTCAAGACCAAAATGGACTTGTAAGGTCCAAACACAAGGATTGTGTTTTTGTGATACCAGGTGTGTCCTGGTTTTNCAAAAAATGTGTGAACTTATTGAGAGGGTGCCAAGCAATAATTGGCTTGTGCAGAGATTTTGTCCAACAAATAGGAGACTGATTCTGGCCGGGAAGGGTTTGCACAATCCCTCAGCACGTTGCCATTCAAGCAGCATCCATTGACTGATTTCGGCTACTTAGTCCAAATTGTTTGGTAGAAAACATAAAGCAATATATTCATAGAATGCATTGACGATCGAGTTTACACAACATACTGTACAACATGATACACACACACACAAATAATTTTGCAGAAGAGCCGCTCTATTCATTCATGGCCAAGTCCCGCGCCAAGGTTCTGCCCGTCCTCCAAATCAAGTGAGGCCAGACATGCTGTCCAGTGTTGCAAGGGAGTGGAAAAGGCAAGTAAAAGCATGCCCAACAAGACAAGCTTGACAGTGTTTGATAGGAGGGCACTGGGTAACATCAGAAATCCACTCTATCAATCTATAATTGAGGCAATTTTCAACGCCCTTTGCTTCTTATATTTTTCAGAGATCGCAGACTGTGCTTGAGCTTCACAAGTTCGAAGGCGGGCTCCTTTGGGAACAACTGGACCCTGAAAGCAGCTGCGCCCACTGAAGGAGCAGAGGCCATTCGGTGCCATGATTCTGGTACCAAAGCAAATGAACTGGGCCTTTCGATGTTTCCTAAAATTTCATGTCAACCTGTCAACTTGCGCCAAATACGACAGAAGTCCTTTCAACTGCTTGTGCTGGTTGAAAAGATGATGAAGGATGGAGCTTTTTCCTAGCGATTTCCAAAGACTTGCATCTGCCAGGCTAGCCGGTTGAGCAGCATGAGAAGTAGGGCGTGGCAGGACTGATTTGATCGCGAGATGGGTCCAATCATTTCAACAGTGCATGATTCTGTCTTGATGTCGTGAGGGCTGGATTGCTATTAGAACATCAAAAAGATGCTTTCTTTGAATCCACATGCACAAAGCAGAACATGCCACTGCAAGATGTTCATTTGGCGAGGAAGATCTGGAAAGGATGATCAACAAACCGAAAAGCAGGCACGGCGCCTTTTCTCCTACAGGGTGCTGTGTGCAGTGATTTTGTGCACGAAAAGAGACATCAACATTTTCAACAGGGCTTTTGCGCCTCATGAAACGCTTGGTACCTTGCCAGCGGGCAACACGTTTTGAAGAGGAAATCTGGAAATCCGTGAATTTTTCGAAAACGTTTAGGGTGACATTTCTTTGAAGTGGGCCGGTGTCCCGATAGAAATGTGGGGGAGTTGGGCATTGGGGATTGTGTTCTTTGTTGATCCAAGACGCCTTTCAAAATTGACATGCAAGGTATGTGTTGATGCCGGACTCCCTGTTCTGTTTCTGTCGCATCCTTGGAATGCGGTCGCCATCGAGGAACGGTATCAGAAATGTATACCCTGCGGGAATGTACCTTTGTTGTCTCCCAGCATCATCAGTTGCTGTATATATATTATATATATACATATATATTATAATAACAACCGATTGCAACTATCATAGGGATTCATAAGCTAGGAATCAGCGTGACAGTTTGTTTGCCTCAGACTATCAGTGAAGGGGATTGATGCTTGCATGTGGACACAGCAGGCAGTCAAAAAGTATCACAATATTCTCACAATTATTATGAAAAATAGAAAAAAGACGTCCAGAAGTTTCTTTTGCACGTGCCACTCGCTTTAGGAACGGGCGATCGCCAGGTGAACGAATCTACAGCCCGTCTACCCCTCCAAAGTTTCAATCCCGTCCCTCCTAAAAATCTGTAGGTTCCC
>DF241406.1:1428-79975 GCA_000507305.1 Breviolum minutum Mf 1.05b.01 | reverse complement strand
GCCAACGGCTTGGCACTCTGGGGTGGAGCTCAATTGGCAGTGGACACCACTCTAGTCTCCCCACTCACCCGCGCAGGTGAACCCCGACGGCGAGCAGGTCGCTTTGCCGGAGCAGCACTCACCGATGCACGCAAAGCCAAAGCACGGGCCTACCCCGAACTCCTTCGCAATTCGAGGTGCCGCCTTGTCGTCTTAGGCATCGAAGTGGGTGGCCGCTGGAGTGAGGAAGCCACCTCTTTCATCACCAGCCTCGCCCGAACCAAAACTCGGGACACTCCGGCCCCTTTGCGCCATGCAGCTGCCACCTCCCTCATCTCCAGATGGACAGCTCTTCTCACACACGCAGCAATGACAGCCTTTGCAGCCAGCCTCCTTTTCGAGGACCCAACCAACCATCACAATCTAGATGGCGAGCCCCCATCCCTCAGTGACCTCCTTGCACAACTCCCCCCAGACCCCACAGACCCCAGTCGACTACCCCCTCGTTAATGGACTTTACCTTGGACTTTGCACATCTGGAGACTGGCCAGTATAAAAACAGTCCCAATGCCTGGAAGCTGACCAGTAAAACAGCTCCCTGACCTGAGACCTATCGCGGCAAAAAGGCGTGAGGAAAAAAAAAAAAAATCATTCCAAATCTCACCAAATACTGCGGCTGCCACGAGAAGTGACGCTTGAACTTCACTGAATATATCGCGCCTGCCACGGAGAGGGGCGCTTGAACTTCACCAAAGGCTGCGCCACTTGAACTTGACCAAATGCGGCCGCTCTTCTATTGCTTGGTTGTGCTTTTACTCGACTCTGCTATTCTTCGACAATTCTACTACTTGACGATTCTATTACTTGACGGTTCTTGTGGTTGCCGCTTCTATTACTTGACGCTTGTATTACTTGGCGATTGTATTCCTTGACGATTCTGTCGCTTGATGAGTCTAGTACTTGACGATGCTATTATTTCACGAGTCCAATGTATTACATGACGATTTTATTATTTGACAATTCTATTACTTAGCCGTTCAATGACTTGACTCTGCTATTTTTTGCTTTGCGATGTCATTCGTATATCGGAAATTTCTCATCCAAATTTCTTTGATAAGAGCATTTTGCCCGCCCGACACGCGCTTATGGCATATCATCCATTTGTCAGCATGAAGCAACTCGTTTACCTCCTTGGTCACAGATACGCTAGCCATGTACCGCATAAAGGCATGATATTGCCAACGGCAGACAAATCCGACTTAATCCGACTATGGTTGCATTCCGGCTGCAAGTTGAAACGCAATCGCGCGGCTTTGGCATTGAATCGTGGCGTTTTGAAGTTGAGATTCTCCACAGGAGCACATAGCACAACAAGCGTTGGTTTTGGATGGGAAAATCTACACTATTGTGTTGCTCACCCTGTGTTTCTCCAAGGTGCTGGGCACACTGCAAACAACATCCGGGTGTATTGGTTGATGGTAACGCAAAGCTGGCAGCATTGCATTCTGATTTGTTTTGCAAAAAACGTGTCACGCATCCAAACCAACAATCCAAGCCGGCATCCTTTTTTCCGAACCATATTCAACATAGCCTTACCCGATCCGCTGATGTTTCCCATGTTGTTCCGTAAAATTGTGTGGTGCCAACTTAATCACACGTTCGTTGCGGCAGTCGAGTGGGTGGCATCGGCTGGAAGGCAACTTGATGGTCGTGTATCTTTTGTGCATTTGTTTTTTCATGAAAACCTTTGTTTGAATTGAATTGAACAAAGCGCTACTGTTCGGTTTACATAGGCATAGTCAAATTTATTCCCTGTGGTTATGGCCCAACAACTCTTGCGGCATCCCATCGACGTTTTATTTTATGATGCACTTTTTGGAACATGTTTGGTCCATTTTCGCATGCCTCAGTATTTTAGCGTGGTGGTGGACCCCATCACCACCTCGTTAGTCACCGAGCATTTGCGTCCATTTTTTGCTTTGTGTTTGGTGTGTTGCTTGGTTTGGTTTGTGTCGTCTGGCCTTCTGAATCGACAGTTGCCGAGTAAAAGGTGATTGAACTTGCTGTCCGTTCAGGCTAGTCAGTCAGGTTATTCACCAACAGGAAATTTAAAGTCCAATGGACAATTTGCTTCATCCTTGTGAACGAAGGACACCGAATAGCCGTCGCGGCACGGTGCTCGTCCCACGCGACAATGCGCTCCTTCGTGTCAGCCGTCTCGTCCCCCGACAGGCAGTGAAACTGGCGTAGTGGAGGTGTGAAAAATGTGTATGAAGAAAATTTATTGTTTCAAAACAAAATTGGAAAGGACACAAACAAATCGCATGAAAAAATGCGGTCAAACTTCATAAGGGGTGTTTGATGACCACCCATGGGTACAAATAACATGCTTTCACAAAAAACATCAAGAGTTATTGTATTTACACATGATTTCACTTGCATTAGTCAACGAACACGGTTTGTTATTACTGCACCGGCGAAAAGGGAAGTTGCATTTATTGTATTGCTGCAATTTCTGGAGACGTTTTTGCTCAAATGAGATGTGCAAAGACAACTGCAAGAGACACAACTTTATGGTTTATGTTGCGCTTCTGAAACCAGATCGACCCGAAGAAGGTACATAGCATTTTTATGCGGGTACAATCTTTGAATATGTTTGCATATCATGATAGCACTGGAGTTGGCAGAGGACACATTTCCACAAGTTCCGTTTTTTTTGCGCAAAATTATTGCAGTGACCGAAATAACAGAAGAGGCTAAGAGGCAGTGTCCGAAATCAAAGAAGAGTCATCCTTGATTTAGTTATTTTCCCATCCTCCGCCTCGAGTCATCGCATTCTTTCTGCTGCCCGCACCTCATTCGTGAATCAGCTGATGCTGGGGCTCGATGTATTGCAACATTGCTTTCATTCGTGTCTTCAATTGGAATTGGGATTTGCGAGGCAGAGTCACATGCAATGCCTGGTAACATGGTCCGGGCCAAAGAGATTGCTTCATGATCAAAAAATTGACTCGCTGCAGCATTTGCAACATCCCCTTTGCATGTTGATGGGTTGCCTTGCAAGGTTGGAAAAGAAGAGGTTGATGCTGCTACACCATGGCTGCTTGAACAAACAAAATGTTGATGAACTGGAAACCTTGCAGGAAAAATGCCAGATGGTCTTATGATTTGTGATTGCCCAGGTCACCTGAATTGGCCGTGGACATCCCATTCGTACAGGCCCAAGTTCATCAAGCGTCCAGGGCGGTTTATGCAGTAAATACAGTTGCTGTGGAAATTGAGGGCAAGAACCCGGCAGACAGGCTTGGAAGACATGACGAGTTCATGGCAGGTAATTTCTTGTTTTTCAATCCAAAATGGACTTCTGCGTTCTGCACCCGAAAAGTCATCCAGATTGGGATTGTCAAGATCATGGGGCATTCCTTTCTTCTTTTCAGAGGCGAGATCGACAGGCTGCAAATCACAGCTGGTGGTTCCAGCGATGACCCTACAAAGACTGCACTGATGGTCAAACAGTTTTTGCAGATGCCCATGGGCAAAGAAGTGCTTTGCTTGCACCATGATTGTTGAGGTGTTGGGCAACACCATGCGACAGGTTTTGCGTAGCTGCTGGGAGGCCAAGAATTTCCAAGATAATTCTGACATGCAATGGTGTAGGTTCAGCACGCAATTGACTTCAAGCTTTAAGGACATATCTAGGGCAAATTCGCCTCCAATAGACGACGGAGACCAAGGCAAACCTTTCGAGCGGTTGAATTATTGACTGTCCAGACTGGTGATTACGGGTTTCATTTGAATTGGAACTCAAATTTCACATTCACTCGCAGATGTTGTATTGGCCTTTCCTCCACTTGGTGTGCGCTGCCCGGATTTTTCCGGAGTGTGGCTGGAGCCTCAAAATCTTGGGCCCAGGCTGTGAGACTGAGCACATGGTTTCCACTTGCATTTGTCCGACTCGAGGCTTTGCATTGAGGTTTCTGGTGATTCTGACAGGCGTCAGAAGGGCCGAAGCAAATGAAAACTTCAACTATAGACTTAGAGACTCAACTTTCTGCGTTTGTGCTTTGTGCTGATACTGAAGGCCGTGTTATCTGAAGGATATTTCAACATTGTCATGCCTTGAATGATTGTCCCACGGGCATCGGCCACAGGTTCCTGCAAGAGATGGGCCTGAATGAAGAGTTGAGGCTTGATGCAGCGAAGAACCAATATGGTTTGTTGCTTAGATTTCCAACGACTTCATGTTTTATTCGAGTGACAGTTTTTTGTGGGTGCCCAGGTGTCCAGCAGCAACGTCAGAAGATCAACCAGCCTTGGCCTTTGTGGCATGGCATTTAGCCCTTGGCACAACTTGGTGAGTAGATTAAGTTTGTTCAGATGCCATGAAATTCTGAGAACTGGGCCATGGTTCGAGATCGCCAATGAGTTGAAGGCAAGTTTGTGATGTGCAGTGAGAAAATTCGATGGGTTTTTTCTTGCTTTTTCCGAACAGTCCTAACAGTTCAGAGTGAGTGGGAGAGGAACAAATCTGCATTTGCAAGGCGCAGGTGAAGAGCGTTTTTCGTGTTGGTGGTGGGGTGGCATTCTGAGTGTCTTCATTGGCCTTTGACCTCCGCGTTCAATCTGAGTTTTCGTATTTTATCTCATCTTGGCTTTTTGTTTCGGTTGAATCAAGGTTCAATCCTGCAGAGATCATTCGGGCAGGCAGACCCATTGTCCATTTGTCTGCCTCAGTTAATTTTCAGTCTTGGCATGTCAATGCTGGTATGCGTAAACGCACATTGACAGCAGCAAAATCTACTACCACGCAGCCATGAAGGTCCAAGTGAGGTAACCAACACGTTGGAAATATGTAGAGGGGGAGTTGGAAATTCTTATCTTTCATCTTCAAATTGCAATTAATTGTGCCATCCTTTTTGGACATGATGCGCCTCGACGTTGCTGGCCGAGAGCTGTGCTGGGTGCATGCTGTTGCCCAAGTTGATCCTTTGCGCCGCTTTTCTGGAGATTTGAAATGCAAGTTCGTTCTCTCCGCTCTCTCTCTCTCTCTATTTATATACATGTAAATAATGAAGAAAATTAGAATCTAAGTATGATGTCTATATTATATATTTAAGAGAAATTTTCAGGGTGATCTGGTGAATGTGAGATGCAAAGACTACTTGGTATGCCTTTTGCGCTGCATGTGTTATCATGGTACCATCATGCTCATGCGAAGGGAAGGCGGACGAGTTTGGATGCTATCAGGACCTTGCCCTAGCAGCAAGTCGAGAGCCGTACTGGTTGGAAGCTCAATTGAAACTTTCCTCTTGCACATCAGCTTTCATAGGATCAATGAAGATTTGCATGGTCGTACCATATGAAATCAACGGGCAAGAGTCAAGAGTTGTTGGTTCGGCACCCGTGCTCGGCTTTAGTCCTCTCTGAGGTTGCCCTTGCAATGGCCAGAAGTTCAACAGGGTTGCCATGCCACCAGCGGCAATTCTCTGGCGTTTTCCCTTGCCCGAGAAAATGCATCCATAAAGCCGCTTTTGCGTGTACCTGCAACTAAGTGGCTTGCTTCCGATTGTTTAATCTACAGTAGTGCAAAAATGGTGGTGCTAGCATTTCTGGTAGCACGCGGGGCCCCGGCAGTTCTGCAGAGGCCTTTATGCGAGTTGTACTGTATTTGTATTGTGTAGCATTGGCGTCGTGTTCAAACAAGGCCTAGGGTGTTTGTTCCTGGAAGCTGTTTCGTGAACATATTTGGCCTCTTTGTCCGAAGCCAAGGCTTGTCAAGGCTGAAGCTCCCAGATCTTGGCTTCGTGGGGCTCATGCTTTGGCATCTTGGCTCTTCGGATGTGTTGCAAGTTGCAACTTTGGTGCCTGCCATTGAACTTGTTGTCCATGGCAATCAAGGCACGGCGGCTGTACAATTGTACCAGCGTCCGGAGTTGCAGCTTTTCGTGGTCTTTCCTTGCCATTTTGTTTGGAGCTCCCACAGGCTGAACAGCTGTGGGGTGTAGGCAGTTACGCTGAGCTTTTTGGCCCCAAAGCAGGCCAACTCTTTGAAACGGAAGAGCGAAGAGCCACTTGGGAGACTCTGTGGAATGCGGTCTCGGAGAGAATGGACGCTTGACTGCACGTATGTGGAAGTTGATGCTAGGGCCAGTGCAGGTATCGACCGAAAGTTTCAAAAAGCTCAAGTCGCAAGACTTCAAGACGAAGTCTTTCATTGTCCCTCATATTTTTTTTTGTGCATGCAGCATTATTGTTGAATCGCACCTTTGCGTCCAGTAAGGTCCATTTTCGCTACATGGAACTTCAGCGTAGGAGGGAGGCTTTCCCAATCAGCCCTTTTGGAGGACCTCAGGCCATACAACGATGTTCATGTCCTGTTGTTGTCTTCAGACTGGCACCTGCATTGATTGGTTCGCCAAGTCTTGAACCGCTTGCCAGATCTGCCAGGAAAGACAGGCTCCAATGGAGAGTTCATCGGTTTTGTTGTTGTCAGCTGATAATCGCGACTACTTTCAACGACCATTTGTTTCTCCTTTCGTTCGGCAGCTGGAATGCTATGCTTCAAAACGAGGCTGGCCCCGCACGGCTAGCGCCAAACTCGTTGACTACATCTAGAAAAGAGCATTCACACTTCATTGTAGAGCAGCGATGTGGCAGGCATGCAATTTGCTGCAGATGGTGGGCCATGGCCTTTGCGTCATGTGACTTTGGGTCTTACTGGAAACTACTTCTTTGTAGGTCGGTGGAAAGAAGGACGAATTGATGCAGCAGTAGCCAGAGAGGAGGAGCAAGAGCTATCATGAGCAGCATACGTTCGGTTCAATGCTCCTCTCAACATTCTAGCCAGTTTGGATTCGAGAGTTGGGTGGTCTGGCGTGCTCGCAGGAGTATTTGCGACATTTGATTCGCGATTTGCAGAGAAAGAAGCTGGGCAGAGCAGTTGAGCTGGCAGCATTAGAAGGTTTAGCGACTTGGACATCTATCTCGAATCACTGATGTGACAAGAAAAAATTAATGCCAGTCCCGATACCGTTGTCCGAAACTGAAGGTGAATATATACTTTGACGAGCCAGAGAAGCAGACTAAGATTTGGTCAATCGAGCGCCAGCTGGACAGGGACATGCCTCAGACATACTGAGCTGATTTGTTTGGCTTGGTGTCGGGGTTTGTGCGCCAAATTGGATGAGACATTCATCCACAGGAGAACTCTAGTATGGTGGTGTACTTGGACTTGGACGTCACCATACGACCAGACAGCTTGCAATGGGGTTTGGTCCCTCTGCTCGTTTCCATGCAGTCTCGTCGTGTCAGTGACTCTAGGCTCCATTAATCTGACATGGGACCCGTGTGGGGAGAACTTGCGGCACCAATGTGCCTTGTTGATCCTTGTTTTTGCTGTCTAGTTGGTACTTGGTGTACCTGGCATGACTGAGTGCTCAGGATATTTTTGTCCGCGATTCGTGGCCTGGCACTGAATGCTACTCGGATATGCATCACATCGGATGTCATACGAGGTCAGGAAGTCTTGAGCCAATGAGATTCTGGCTGAGGTCTGAACAGTGGGTTTATAGCTGTGCGTAGCACAAGAGCATCTCGTTTATTTCTGATTCTTGGCCTGTACTGGTTCGAGAAACAGGGGCTTGTGGTGCTTCAAGGGCTGGACCGCACCTCCAAATAACCAAAGTTCCCCGTTTGTTTGTTTGTTTGTTTGTTTGTTTGTTTGTTTGTTTGTTTGTTTGTTTGTTTGCCGTCATCCTTTCACTGCAAAGGGTAGGGATTGCTTTCTAAATGAGACTCTTGGTGGTTTCAACCCTCCATGTGTTGCCCTTGTAATGCTGTCATTGCCTGAAGTATTGGGATCGTTTGACATTGTCCAATGAGTCCAAGGCGTGTTTTCACCGACTCGAGTCACCTAACAACATTTGTTGCCAGGGAGCTATGGCGACAGAAAGCCTGGTGGCCAGTCTCTTGGGATCAATCCGCTTTGGCCGAGTCAGTTTTGGAGCTGATAGGCTGGGATGTCGCGGGGAAGTTGAGTTTTCCTCCAGAGCCATGCAGGTTTTGATCATGGCTCTTTTGGACTGACTGTACACATCAGCCAAGTTGGGAGGCTTGGAAATGACGCTGCTTGGAAGACCTGGATATAGATCCCAGTGCTTGCGCTATCTTTTTCCCATTGCGCCTCTTGCTCGTGAAGTTCAGATTTCCTTGCCGTTCGCCCATTCGTGGTGGCCAGATTTCTACAAGAGTACGCGTAGCTTTGGATTTGCCTTCAGGAACGGCTTGGTGCCCTATGCAATGTACTGCGATTGCTGGCAGTCCGTGCTTAGTGACATGATCGGGCCTTACCGCCAGCGTCGGAGCCGACTTGTCACCTTTGTAGATCCAGAACGCCTAGATGCTTCTTGGTCACATCTTACTTGCGCTAGGATTTGGTCAGGCCAGGACAACGTGTGTGGGTTCAACAAGCCTTGGGAACTGGGACAGGCCTTCAGCCTCCGAGTAGGCAGTAATGTCAGTTGGAGAAGTTGGATTTCTTTTTTCCGCCAGTCTAGACAGTCTGAGGTGAACTTTGTCCCCAGTGATCTCTTCGTTGGACATGGCTTTAGCCTGGAAAGCATGCATTTAGTCGCAGATCTCAATAAGCCGACCATGAAGCTAGACATAAGTTTGGAAGGGCATCAGCAAAGTTAGTCATGGAATCAAGATGCTTATGTTGGACACACATCTATTTGGGTCAGAGGAGTGCAATTCAAAGCTGAGGAACCCCTTCATTGTGCATTGGGTGACGTGCTTGCAATGTAGAGAAAACGAGAGAAAGCCGAATCGTGCTGTCTAGTTGTTCAGAATGACCACTTGAACAGCTGTACATAAGGCTGGCACTGGTCGCAAGCGGCTTTGGATTGCCCAAGAGCAACTCAGACAAGCTGCGGACGCTCACAGATCAAGCTGTCAAAGTAGTGTCAAAGTACAATAGATTGTAGAACCGTTTGCTCGTGTCGTCTCTTCACTCAGAACCTCTGAAGATATGTTTAGGTACTTGAAGCAGCGCTTCAACACCTCACTTCAAGCTGGAATTTGCGGGGAAAACCCAAGTCCATCTTTTGAAGGCAGGGGGAACAAAGGCAGTTGAACTTCTTGATTGATTTCTCCCCTTTCGCTTGGTGTGTTTCAAAGCGTGTTCAAGACTCGCACGACAAATCATGCATCATACAAGCTTATGTATACAAGCATCACAGTAAACCATGCCAAGCTTGCACTGAGCACTGGAGTCAGGTTCCTTGACACCAAGATTTGACAGCCGCGCTCGAGCAGTTCGTTGCTGCACCAAGTTGCAGCAAGCGCAGAAAGGAAGCAGACAAGTCACTTTGCAGGCGGGCTCTCGGACTTCAAAAACCGTCGATGCACTGTCAACATCCTGTGAGGAGGTGGCTTTCTGGGGCTGCTGTGACTGGCAACCAGTTCGTCCACGGGAATGCCTAGAATTGGTAGGTAGTTGAATGTAGAAGGTAGGATCCCATGCGGTAAACGAGCTAGCTGAATGCAGTGCTCCATTTCCATTGTCCCGCAACGCTGTGCGCGTTGCACACCTGTGAGCCAAAGACAGCTCACGAAGCCATTTGACTGCTCACGAAGACACTTTCAAGAATGGAAAAGCGGCGCTGGTATGATAAATTCATAATGGTGCAGCTGATGTGAACCTTGCAGACCCCGCTGAAAGGCTAACATTCATTGATCCGAAATGGGCCTGAAACTCAAACTCAGAGTCCGCGTTTTGATGTTTTCTAGCTACGCTTCACCGATGCCAAGGATCATGGAAGAGTATGCCTGTTGGTTAGGACAACTGTTTGTTTGCTGCGAAGCTTCAATTCTAGCGCGTAGTCATCCGCTTGATCCCACTACCGTTTTTGTTTTTTCTTGTGAAGGCAGTTGAAACTATGATAGCTGAAATGCTGGGAATGTTTTCCTCAAATCACCACCTGTGGAGTCTAGACCATGGAGAACTCCGGCAGGAGCTACAGCGCTTCAATGGAATTCCTAGCCGAGACTCGCAGGTTCTGCTTGCATGTGCCAGCTTTGCAGCCAAGCTTCGAGCTCCACGCCGTGAGGTTTTTGCAGGATGGGCGGATGGTTGTAGAGCTAACATCGCCGGCAGGCACCACGGTCATCACCTCAGCACCAGGAAATGTAATCCCCTTCTGCATGCAGTGGCTCAAGCCCTGAAATGCTGCTCTTACTCACCCCTTTGCTTGGAAGAAAGCTTCACGTACTTGCCTTTGTAGGCTAGCATTGTATTGCCTCTGTTGCCATCTGGGCTTCAGGGACGGAACCCAGACCGGAGGCGATTCTTTGCCTTGCAGACTCTGAGCTGCGTTTCTTGGGCCATGCAGCTTGCATCAAGAAATTACGAAACCCAGTGCCAGCCTAAGTTGTGGGGAGTATGTGAAACACCGACAAAAAATGGAAAAAGAAATCACTTTGGCTTCAAAGCCAAGCGAATCTATTACATAGTGAATTTTCTTTGCCCAGGCCCTATGCATTTCCTGCGCCTGGGAGTACAGCAGCATCTTCCAAGGTGCCTTGACACAAGTGGAGTATTTGCCATTATGTTTGCACCCTCATGATATTTATGTTCTTTCTGCTAGTATATTGCAAAACTTGCAACACCAATGTTCTCGTCTGAATCCATTGGGGAAGGTGTCTGGGCAGCGTGCATCCTTTCGGTTGAACGTGATATTGAGACTCGGGCTGCAAATAGGCTGCATCAAAGAAGTGATCAAATTCTCAGGCTGTCGACACACAGTTGCCAGGATTGTTGTTGTATTTGCAATGTTGTTGCTCCTCTCCAGTTTTGTTTGATGATCATGTAGATTCAGGTTTCAAAACATGAAGTTTGAGATTTTCAAGCTTGCTGCATAAGAATCGGCATGCCAGGGGGCATCTTGCTGCAGGCAACGGCCAGTTTTTACACATGAACCGACCTGCCTTGTTGCAACTGCAACTGCAACAACAACGGCAACTGTTGATTTTGCGAAAGTGACTAAGAATGGAAAGAGCCCTTTGAGTATGAAAATGCGTTGATTGACACGGGAGGGGGCCTTATCCACTTGGATGCCTGTTTCACAGATGTACGGTTTAGAAAAAGCAGTTTTTTTCCCACGGTTTGGGATGACATCAGGCGATAGCGAGCTGATGCCTTCAGAGTTGGCTGTGTTGCCTTGGCCTCTCAGAGATGCCCTTGGAAAGGCGAGCTAGCATCGTCACCATCGTCACGTTTCGACGTTTTTCGATCACCAACCTGTGATGTTTTTGAAAAGGACCTGCCACCTGTTGATCGACAGTCTTTGCCACGCAACTCGTTTGAAGCTGGTATATTCTTTTCCTGGTCGTTTCCACTTTTTTGGTCGCGGTTCTAGTGATGTTTGTGGATCTTTTGGATCATGACTGCAGTGCTTTTGAGCATCCCAAATCTGAAGGAATGCGATGGAGAGAGTCTTGGACGCATGAGGTGTGTATTGAGACTGTTTTCAAAGATTTTGTACTGGATAGCAAATTCTCACCTACTTCAACCCTTAAGAAGCGATCGAACATGCTCCACAAGATCTAGAAGCGGTGGAAGTTCACAGGTCACCGCGAAAATACACATGTGTATATTTTACAAAATACACATGTTATATCATGTTGTATTATATCGTTTTTTTCCTCCAGGTTGGCTTTGACTTTTGGCACAACTAATTGTTGAGGCAGTCATTGACAGAAGGACAGCTCTAGATGCTGAAAGATGGTGGCCAGCATTATGAGGACCTGACTCGCTTCACAGTGTTTTGTACTGACCATGAGGATTTCATATTTGATGCCAATCTAGAGCGTGTTCGATGTCAGACAGGAAAGGATGCTCCCGAGGACAGAGAGCAAGGGAGTGTATCCCTTCAACGCTATAGATGCTTTTTCATGGCCTGCTTTTTGTATAGAAGACTTTGGCTGGGGCAGCAGAGGATGAAAAAAACATGAAATCACAAAACTCGTACCATTCTAGATTAGAGATTGTAATGGACAAGGAACTCATGAGGAACTCGCCACATCCTCAGCTGCCATGCAACTTACTGGACCAAAGAGTTCGAGATTGATCTTCACAGCCATGGCCACGATTTTCGATCAAGAGGTACTCAACAGCTTTAAGTCTTTAAGAGTGAAGTAATAAGAAGATTTCCTCTTGGGGCTTGAGCCCACAGAGTTTGCAGACTCGTTCGTACTGGTTTTGCCATAGATTTGCCTCCAGATGTTGAGTTCAACGAGATGTCACAAGGTATGAGTCTCATGTGCAAGGCACAAAAGTAGATTTGACAGAGGTCTCAAATTTTCAACCGAACCACAAAGTGGGACCGGGGAGAGAGGTGACATGCTATCAAAAGCATAAAACGGCGCGCACACACACACAGAATGGTTTGCGTTGTTCATATAGAATGCTCTACTTTTACCTTGCGCATCGCTGTCACTATGACAAGAGCACGCATGTAGAGCGTGTAGGGCAGCAATGGAGATTTTAAGCATCATTGAGTCCACATGCTTACATGTACTTTGTGGCGAGCAAGAGGCCCAGAAACTTTGAGCTGAGAATGCCTATTCAACACTGCTTTTGCCGAGGTCAGGCGGATATTTGAGCTTGAGGCGGAAGGCAGGAGTTTGAAGGGTTTGAGGTTGACGGGCCAGGTTCCAAAAGGGGATCATGAGATCATGATTTCTGCTGTGTCAAACCTGTCTGTTTTGTGTTTCTCTCCCGCATCCTTCAGGCAGTCCATGGAGGTGACGTAGTGAGCATTCATCATTATGCGATGCCAAAAGCCACATCTGTGTTGTGGGCATCAATACGGTGATTTTGCCAAGCAAAAGTGCCGTGCCAGATCTTAGACCACTCGAGTTGCAATGTGGTAACTTCAGCATGTCGATGCCAGCAATGTCTTGCTCAATCCTATTCCAAGCAACTTGCAGAAATAGCGCGAAAATGCCAGAACAAAAGAGACGTATTTCTGTCTGTTGCCTAACTCGTTGGCCTGTGCTCCATTGTCTTGCGTTCGTGAACGCCTAGACCTTGCACGGGGCCTCTGAAGATGATTGAAGTTCCGCCTTGTGCGTATTGTGCCTGCTTGGCAGCCACTTTTTTCGAATGGTTTTTGGCATGGCTCGGTTTTCACAAGCCGGGCAGTCTGGCCAAAGGTCTGGTTGACGCCAAGACATGCCAAAACCGTTTTCACTTCAACTTATATATATTTTCAAGCTGTTGGAATAAGAGTCTGATGAGCTTATTTTCCAGACAAGCCACACAGTCCAGCATACTCAAGCCAAAAATGAGGAATGCAGCCTAAGGTTTTTAAGTGGAAGCCCCCTTCCGTTGGGCGGGTGGACAGGACAATGGAATGTAAAATGGTGCTGGTGAGCATCTGGTTCCACACTTTCTTACGAGGAGCTAAGAAAACTGGATGGACTGCAGCCATTTGCGGGTGCATTCTCAAGGATGTAAACAGCCAGCATTAAATCATGGTTTGCAAAGAGACAAGCTGCACGTCTCATGGAACCCTCACGTCTGATGCTGTCAATCAACTCTACCTGATTTCAGTGCTCCGTGTTCCAATTCTGAGGGTGTGAGATCTGGGAACGTGACAACATGGATGTGATGGCTAGGATGGAAGTCATGCAACTATGTATGCTGTATGCTGTAATTTGGTTGGTGTCCTCGCTAGTTTAGCGTCACTCCAGTGTTCCTGAATTGGAATACATGAAGGGTATGATCCATACACAAACTGTTTGCTATTCCATTTTTCTGCCTTTGGCAGCCATGCCGAATGGCTGCCTTGGAGCATGTGGTGGAAGCTATGCCTTTCAGCTTTGACGTTTGTAAGGCACGAATCTCTGAGTGAAAATGTTCAAAGGTGCCGTTCAAACGCGCTGTTTTAAGCTGAACTAGTCACAGGTGCAGCGCGAACTGTGCAGCACCTCTGGGAGAGGTGCAACTAACCAAGTGGTCATATCTGTGCAGAGGGGCACTTCGGGCGTCACTAGCCAGGACCTCATCAGTGGTAGTGATCTCCTCAATGGTTGTTCCAGGGCACAGCACTCAGCTCGAGAGCATTGACAGCAATGTCACTGGACTTCCCAAAGATTCTGCGACTGCAGGCAGCTGGACTTGCCATTGAGTTGGCAGCAGCAGACAAGCCAGCCTTGATCTCAATTTGGCTCCCTATGTTTGCAACAAGTAGTGGACATTTCTTCGCGGCTTGGTCTCTGGCAACATGAAGATATATGAGCAGGGCATGATCGAGTTGTCGTCAGGTGCTGGATGATGAGTCCCCGGACTTTCTCAAAGGCTGCGTCTCCCTGCATGATGCCCAGCATGGCAAACAAACAACTATGACAGCCCCCAGTGTGAATGAAAAATGTACAACCGAGCCATCCCCAGCCATCCCCTACACACTGTACATGTAACACGGAGGTCGGGAAGTCTTGTGGGTTTAGCTTTTCAAGACGAAGCTTGCGAACCCTGCCCGCAGGCAGCAATCCAGGGCCAGGTTCACATTTCATATTGCAGCATGCTTTGGGGGACAACCAGTTCCTGCATTTGGGCAGGCTTGCGCCGTGGTTCTGACGCTGCAGGGTCTGACAGCTGAACTGGATGAGACTGCTCGCTGCACTCAGACCCTGCTTTTGCCTAGGGCTGAGTCTGATTGCATCACTGCATGTTTTGGAGTAGTTTCAGTTTCTTGCGCACGCTTGAGCATTTTGTGGGAATACCGTAGTCTAGAGTCTAGATGAGTTGAAAAAGTGTCGAAAGAATTGCCCCGGATTTAAGCTTGTCGCCCGCGCCGGCAATTTGAGCAGGAGCATAACCAAGGCATTTTCAAAGCGATCACATCCTGCATGCCAAGACCATCGGGACATAAAATCAGATGTCGCAGCATGCCATATGCAAGGCTGGTGCGAGCATACAGCTTCATCAGTGAGGAAGCAAATTGGGTTGGGTCCTAAGAATTTCTTCAAGACTTTACACCTCAGTGCTTCCTCGGAAGTGGATAAAGAGAAGCAATGACAAGCTCAAGCAGGTGGTGCTAAGAGCCATAGCCGAGGCATTGGACAATGACCTTGGAGAGCTGGTCCATACACGAAGGGAACAGTGTGCCAAGGCATGGAAGCTGCGATGTCTTGGTTCACTTCTTAGCAATGCGTCTTACAGAGGTTCGACGATTGGAAGTCGAGAGGTTTAGGTGGGACTCGTATGGATTTGAAATCAGTGACTCTCTGAGTGTGCTTTTGCTCTGGTCGACTGACACAGTCACCGATTCCACTGATTCTACTGACTTTCACTTGTGCCATGCTCTTGGTTTCAGAAGGCTTCCCAGACCTGCTTCCCAAGTAGCTCGAGGTGCAGGCCAATAACTTGTCAGATCGCTTGCATGCCTTTGATTTCATATACTGGGCATGGGTATCAGGACGCTCTTGTTGGCATAATTTGAGGCCCTGGATTCAGAGACACAGGTGACACAGGTGCACAGGTCGCTGTTTTGGTGGCAGTCCGAGCCTGAAAAGGTTTTTTTGTGCTCTCACATGCCTAGCATGGTGCATACGCTATATTTCAGGCAACGCCCAACAAGCCTGGGACACAGTGTTGACTGTGCAAGTCACGGGGAAAAACGTGGAACTATACAACTTTATATAAGATTATAAGATATAAGTATCATTCACGATTCCATTGGTGTTGGATGTTGGTGTATCATGGTGTATCCATTACCAAGGATCCACACATACCAACCCTTCCTCAATCTTTGGCGTTGCTATGCGCTGCGTCGTTTCCTCGGAAACTCGGGTTTTTTTCTCGACAAAAATCGAGGAAAACCGCAGCACCTGAGGCCACGGACTCGCCTTCATTCTCGAGACGGACGATACCGAGGCGCCGGTGATTCGGCTCCATGTTTCGTTGGGTTGCCAGGATGCCAGGTCCAAAAACTGTGCCAGGTTAGTCCACCACATCATCGTGCTCCAAATTGGTTGAGATGGTTCACTGCTTGGGAACCTAAAGATCAACTCAATGGAAGCAAAAAGGTTATTGGAGCTGTGACCTACTCATGTGACATGTGGCTTTCTGCTCTGTGAAGTGGCCACCCCAAAGGATTCCAACAGTAGCTCTACGGTGCCTCTGAGGCAAAGAAATACCTGAGCTACTACAAGGCACTTAGTCTAATTCCACAACAGCAGAATGCTATCGGGTCTTTGCACAATATAGATTTCGGTGTGTTCTGGGCGAGCTGGGGCGGTTCCTGGAAGGAACCGGGTTCCGGGAACCGGTTCCGGAATGCATTTGCGTAAAAAAAGAAACCTCCTTGCTGTTGGGGATACCACCTACGCTTATTTTATATTTTCCCTCAAATATCACGCATGGTTCATGTACTTTTCAATCGAGTCGTGCTGTTTGGGAAATGGATTAACATGTCTTCTTTCCTTGTTAATCTTGGGCTCGACAGGCCTTGCTGGTGGTTGACCCGGACCAGATGATAGTTCCTGAATGCCGGCTACGCAAATGGAACATGACAGCTGGACGCGTTTGAGATCGTTTCAGCATGTCGAAAATGTAAGGTTGGAATGTGTCCATTCCAGCAGTCTTGGGTGCTTGGTCAGGCAGGAAATTGAAATCGGCCCAATGGTACTTTGGTTGGATGGCTGAGCTGTGACTTGTCCTTTGAGGCGGAGCTTATGGAGCGCCTGACGTTGCAACGCGAGACTTTGGCAGACCCCAAACCTTGAACAATGGAGTCAGGAGCCAAAACTTGAACTGGGAATGAATTTGGGAATCACCACCACAGGTTTAAAACAAAAATGTTTTTTTGATCTTTGAGGTAGTTTTGATTCGCTCCTCGCCGAGAGGGCACTTCTTTCTGGATCTTTTGTTGGAGAAGGCCAGGCCTTTTGGAGGAGACAGATTTTGTTGAGCAGTCTGTCAGCCGTGTTTTTGAAAGGCCTCCTGGATGCAAAATATTGAGAAGGATCAGGGCGCCTTTGATGAGACGGTGCTGGAGGTCTTGGGTTTGGAGGCCTCGCTTGCGTCCAGTCGCATGGCAAATAGCATCAAAAATGACGGCTTGCCAGGCATTGGCGCGAGGAGATAAAGGTGGGCAGAATTCGACCTGGTCTCCTAGTCAACTCTTTCTTTGCGGGATACCCTGGCCTTCACTTCCATGATGGCAGGCTACGATTCAGAATGTGCGCAATATGTTTGGCCGAATGCAAAGGGCAACCATGAGGCCTTTGAACATGCTTCTTCTTGTCAGCAGTCGCTAGGTTGAATGAAAGGGATGTTTTAGGCAAATAACTTGACTCTGAAAACTGTCAGATTGCACTCTATGCAATGTGCTGGTGGCGTGCCAGCGAACGCCTTGCTGCCCTGCCCCAAGCACAGAGTCGACAACGCGCTTAAGTGATGGCGATGGTAAATTGTCGCAAAGACACTGCTGGCTTTGTCGAGTTGTTTGGCGCAGGGACGCTTCGGTGCCAGACACTCTTCCTTTTTTCGCTTCGCTGACCCACGATTGGTCGATGTAAATCATGTGGGGTGCTGAGGCTGCGTGGAATCTGACATGTTTTAGCAGTGTATATATATATATAAATATGCTTTCAGAGATATGCAAAATGAGAGGGAGGGTACATACGGCCGGAAGCAAATTTATGCGAAAGAAGTTAGTTCTGTATCATATCTCGAAAAATGGCAGTGTTTTCCCAGCCAAAGTCGCCGTAAGGTGGTTGGGGCACGAGGAATGGAAGAGTTCGATGCTCGGTTTACCGGACGTATGTGGTTGCCTTGCCTGGCCCCCCAAATCACCATCGCTTGGTAGCTTTCCAACTGCAAGGCCAGCTGTGCTGCACCACTTCGCGGGACGTTCCAAAGATTGGGTCTTCAAACCTAGCGAAGGGTTTTTCTTCACCAGAGGTTTTGGAGGTTCAGATAGGCTTTGCGACTTTGCCCTTCTTAGTTTCTAGGACTTGTAATCTCGCAATCTAGCTCCTCCCACTCTTTGAGATAGCTTGGTCCCATGTATGATAATATTAGATAGAATGTCCCCAAACTGCTCGTTTGATCTAAGGACTTCATGCTGGAGACGTTTGGCATGGCACGTCGCAACACTGGAAATTGCAATTGACCTAGCTGGGTAAGTACCTAGATGATCCTAGATGATCATTTTTCCATCACATTTCTGCACTTTACCACATCTGTGCCACAGTTTGGTTGTCGCTGCAGCTTGAGTTTTCATGGTAGCTGTTCATGCCTGCCAATTGCCGCGGCCACAGCCTCAAGCTTTGCTTTGAGCTTTTCGGAGCCCGAGCTTGGCTCATCCCTGCCTTTGGCCTCAGACATGGGTGTGGCATATCCAGTATCTATATATTAAAGAGTAGGTAAGTAGATAAATAGGCAAAAAGTATATGAAATACTGTATCTTATTCATGCAGTATCATTTGTACATATAATATATTATCAGTTTGCCAGCAGTGGACTGAGGATTTCAACGAAGAGGCAAGTCGTCGGTGTGAGGTCTGAGTAAGATGAAGTCTTGAAAAAAAAACATTGCTCAGGCATTTTATTGCTTTCCTAGAACTCCAGCTGTCTCCTTGCAGGTGCCTAGAAACTATGGCTTTGTTTGGACTCTTGGTGCTTGCCGTTGCAGTTGGAGGAGCCCAGCCCGACATGCATTGAAATTCATATTTACGTCTTTCTTTTTTGTGTTGTACCTGTAGGGAAAGTTGGTGAAGCCGAATTGATAAGCCGCTTCGTGCAGGCAATGCTGAGAGCGATCCCAAGAAGACTGCTGCTATTGAAATGGTTTCTCGGCTCATAGCAATTCTTAGACGACATTGGTGATCCTCTGGCATCCTTCCCACAAGACATCCTTCTATTTTTGGGAGCACCGTGTTATTTTTTTGACCGGTCCCTGGCTTTTCTTAGGTGTTCAAGATGATGGACAAAACGGCCAACAAAGTCAAAGCGGAGGCTCATCATTTTGAAGATTCTTTTGCACACACGGTTGGCATCAAACGAGCGAGACACACCACATTTTGAGGGAGAAGCAGAGTTCAGAACCTACACCAAGTTTGAGAACTTCTGCACCTTGGTCACAAAGACAGGAGAACAGGTAAAACTCAAAGGGAAATGAAACATGATGAAACGAGACTTGTTCTGGAAGCTCTGTATTAGTATATAAAAGTAAGAATGGATGTATTGATATTATATCCAAAATTATGTGTATATATATATATATTTGTGTATATAACTATATATATATATACAAATAGAAATATACACATACACATCGCATATTGTAGTTGTTTGTACTCGGATGCTGTCCAGCCACTCCCTAGTGGTGCATCTGATGTGCTCCCTGTTTCCAGCTACACCCAAGGCACTGACACTAAAGAAGAAAAAACCGCTGCCATCACAGAGAACACGGACAAGGAGGGTTCTTTGAAGGTGGGTTGCCACCATGAGAGAAGCAATTTCATCGACCTGCAAACGGTGAAGATTTTTCTCTCAAGATTTCCTCAAGGCCAACATCAACCTTTGGACCAAGACAAATGAAAAGGACCAGAAGGCTGAGATGTCGTTTGTCTTTTCAAACCCTTAGCCCAGCTGCTAGGGTTGGGTTGGTGATGCAAGATTTGAGCCTTGTCCTGTGGGAAGGCCATCAAGGACTTGGAAACCGGCATTGATGAGCTGCAGACCAAGATTGAGGAGAGGAAGAATCGGAAGCGCATGGAGTGACGCGGTGCAATCTATGCATTAGAGAGGGAGAGAAATCAGCATGCGTTACACCATGCTACAAGTACCATATGCTGTACTGTCGCACGTCGCCACGAGATGCAGCAAAGTAGCATGCTTGCTGCATTTTTGCATATAGGACTCGGCCGCAGCACGAAAGAAAGATCTTGCCGAGTACAGGAAGACGAATGGAGAAGTAGAGGTTGGGTGTGAAGACGGGTCGAACACAAGCGGCAAAACTGGGGATAGACAAGGACTTACTGACCAACTCTTCACTCAGAATAGGGAGATGTATTTTTGCATAGGACAGGTGGAGCTTTCATCTTTCTGATTGCAACTTTACAGTGTTGCTACTCTAAAAGGCTGCCAATGTGGCTATCGCAAAAGCCTTGGAGGAGATGAAGGCTGGTATGACTTTTATTCTTTTTGATTGCCTCACGGTCAAAACGTGTTCCAACAGTGCATATCAGTTAGACCAGCTTCATGCAAGATTTCGTCAAAGAGTCCTGTTCGAGGCTGGTCGTGCAAGCTTCCTGCAGAAGTCGTCCTTGCCTTGGACTGGTTTGCATGTAGTGATACCGCTGAGGTGGAAGCATATGTTTTCACTGTGACCTTTTTGAGGAGTGTGAAGACGACCGTCAATGAAGCCCTGCTCTTGGCCAGCAATTTGGGATTGAAGACCAACAAGGCATGCCTGGTGGCATTGGTTTGGTATGTTTTGTTGCTTTGATGATGTGCAGATGTTTTCCTGGTCCTCCTTTGCAGGCCATGACTGCCGTCTCTGGCGAGGTCGGGCAGACGATGATGTAGACTGCTGTACAGCCGCACGCATCTTGGTGTCCAAACATGGATGCCTGTCGTAACTTGCTCGGCAGGAGTCCTCCTATGAGGGTGTGGTTGACATGCTGGAAGATTTGCAAGCTGAGTTCAGGAAGTCTGACAAGAATGCGAGGAACCCTAGCCTAACCGCATCGACTGCTCACTCAACGTTGTGCATCCAACTATGTGATGCCTGATGATTGTTGATAACATTGACATCTCATAAGCCCTTGCCTCTTGGTAGTTGGGACCAGCTTGCCTATGTCTGAGGGTGACATGGACGAAGCTAAAGCCGATACAGCATTCAAACTGGCACAGCAGGTGGCTTGGCAGTTTTGGACCGTTGCACCATGTCAGCTTCTTCAGATACAAACAAGGTGGTTTGCAACTGGTACGGGCTGGATATTTTCGTGTTGCCAGACTATGAAGCAGAACCTTGCTGCCAAGAAGAAGCAGCTAAGCACCACAAAGCAGGAAAGCTCTCCATCGGTTCATGTCTCTCTTTGTGCTTCATATGTTCTTCTCTGAATGATTGAAACGTGACCTTTTGGCGGGACCCTGCTTCTTTGCAGGAACTTGGCGCTCGAGTAAAGGCGGTGGGCACTGCCAAGTCGGATTTGGTTGCCACTCAGGAAACACTGAAGGCAGGGAACAGTTGGAAAGGCATTGTAACTGGATTCGACGAACGATGACAGGACATCACAATCCAAGATAAGCTTTGTACAATAGAGCTGAAACGATACTGCAAATGTTGCGCATTAGCAGCGTGACACAACACCAGCGTATAGCTGACGTCTATCGCCAGGATGACAAGACCTATTTGAAAGAGACTGAGGTCCTGTGCGAGGATGGTTCTCCCACCTAGCTGGTGGTGTAGTATGTTGGGGACTTTCCGATCCCAAAGCGAGTCTTGTTTGGCAGGAGAAAGCCGCGACCTTCGAGCAACGCAAGGAGGGCAGCGGAGTGGGGATCACTGACCTTCAGTGACGATCAACGATCTTGAAGTTTGACTATTGAAATGATGTACATGGACAGGCGATGCGAGAAGAGGAGCTGGAAGCTATTACAAAGGCAACAGACATCTTGAAGGACCGTTCAAATCAACAGAGTTCTTGTAATACTTGTAACACAAAGCGCCATGTGCTTGGTTTGGGATATTTGTTGCATGCCAGGAGACCTTGGCTCCCAAGGCTCACTTTGTAACTCGTGTTCAGCACCCACATGCTGTCATACGCAACTGCAACTCTGTGGTTTTGGGATATTCTACGTTTGGCCAGGCCACGCTGCTTGAGGCGGGCACCTCAACTTTCCATAACTTTCCTAGCTCATCTTCCCATTGGAAGATCTTTTTTTCAACGAAACAGTGGCATGGAAACCACAGAGCCACTGGCTTCCTATTGGTTGAGGCGAAGCTGCATGTGCAGACGGCTATGGATGCGGCCAGCTTCTTGCAAGTTGCTTGGGGCCCAGATAGTTGAGATGAACGATATGAGTAGTTGCTATCAGCCCTTATCATTTGACAGTGGGTGGAAAATGATCAGCCGAACAAGCTGTGAACCCGCAATTGCCAGAGCCATTTGCAACAAGCGATTCGAACAGAACCTAAATCTTGAAACGTGTTGGAGGGGTTTCTAGCTATTCTTATAGAAATTTCTTATATTTGCTTATGTATGATTTTTGGTTATCCTTTGTCAGTCCCAGCAAATCCAAGCGATTCCCTTGCACAATGAGGCTGAAGGCCACCAAGTGGAGAGGGTCAGTGGTGCTGCCAAAGCCTAAGCTTCACCTCACGTGACTTACCAAAGGCTGCTCAAAAGAATTTGGCTATTTGTATGCCCCCACTTTGCCTGCGAAGTGACTTGTCACTGTGTCCATTGTGGCTGCCAACAGGCCCAATCTGCTTCTTCGAGCCCAGAGCGCCAACGGTGCCATGTTGTTTGAAATGTTGTAGGTTGTTGATGGTAATTGATTTGTTTCACCCGGAGAAATCCAGAAATCCTCATCTCACTTCGCTATTTCTTCCTGTTTCAGGTTGATTGCTTTGCTGAGCAATGGTGCTAACAAGCTGCAGAGCCGTCGGTTGGCACGACCCTGAGACAGTGTGTCCAGGTTTTCAGTTGATCGACTGACATTTAACACATTTGAGGCTCAGCTCGCCCAACGTGCCCAGGAGGCGCGTGGAGTGGTCGCTGTGAAAGATTCACATCCAGTTGCTTCAAAAGCGCCAGGATCCCTTGAAAGTGATCAAGGACTTGATCTCTGGTCTTATCACCAAGCTGCAAAAGCAGGAGCGCATGACTTTGTCCGTTGCAAAGCCTTGCTCCAGCGAATATATTCGCATTACCGCGGTGTCATTGTTCTTTTTTGACTTCAGGCTGCCTCGTCCCAAACGAAGAAGGCACAAAGTCAAGAAAAAACAGCGCATTGCCTATGTAAGTTCTCAGGGCACGCAGCAACATGCAGCAACTGCATGGCCCTTGTGACAGGCGTACTGTGACAAGGAGATTGGTGAGGTGAGCTCGGTTTGGTCTTCAAAGGTTTCTAGTTCACCCGTGTTCACCTCGCACAGGCCGAGCTGCTCCGGGACCAGGCTTCAGAGAAGGCGAAAGCAGTGCCAACGGTCACGGAATCGCGTCAAAATTGAATTTCGAAGTCGTTGCGTGGCTCATGGTCTGGCTGTTGACAACTTCATGGGCATGGCAAGAGACGGAGATTCTTTGCAATCAATTTTGCATACAGGTAACCGCCCTGAATGGTGACTTGGCGGCCAACGAGGCGCTGAGATCAAAGGGGTGCTCCAGCATAGGTTTGTTGTTCCCGTCAGTAGCGGTACCAAGCACGCACCTACCAGTCTCACTTTGTCTCAGAATTTTGTTTTTATTGGCAGGCACGTAATGACCAACTTCTGGAAGAAATCTCGACTCTTGTCCCGCTCTTGGCAGACAATTCAAGAGCCTTCACACATGCTCTCCAGAACATGGAGTTTGAAGCAATGTCCCATGCATATGTGGAACAAGTGCCCTTCCAACCTGTTGCATGCACTGAGAAAGCAGCTCTAGCAGAGCTGGCAGCACAGTGGCTTGGCTTAGACTTTAAGACTTTGCTCTTTGACTTTTCGCTGGGTTGGTCTAGCTACCGTCAGGAAGAAGAAAGCCGATTCCATCAGAGAAGAGGAGGCACACCAACTTGGGGGAATAAAACAAAATTGAACCATTAGAATCTTAGCTTTGGATCCCTCAGTTCACGCTGCACAAGCAACTGGAGCCGCTTTGCACACGGCTGTCGGTCAGGCCAAAGAGTCTGCTGCGAAAGTTTCTGATGCAAAGGCCCCGTCTGCAAGGGACCCTTGAAAGATTCATAGAAGAATTATGCCTGCCATTTTCCGAAAGTGACCATGAAAGGATGCCATCAGTGGAATCAAGCAGGCCACGCAGGTGCCTTCTTGATTTTGGGAGGTATCGGGAGTTATATATGGGGAGTGTTTTTCTAAAAGTAACTTGTGATTTTTGATTTAATTTTTTTCAGGTGCTTTCTGCTTTCTATGCCAAGGGCAAGGAGGCGAAGGCAGATTCCAACCTTTGTCCAATCTGCTGAGAGTTGTTGTTTCATTGAACTGATGTTCAGGTGGCATCCCTTACGCAGCAAACCTTGAACCAGGCTCCAGATGCTGGCTTTGACAACGGAGAGGCTGGTGAACAGGGGCAAGAAGCAGTGAAGCTTGTTGAATTTTGTTGAATCAATTAACATCCCTCCGTTTGATGTAGGCCTACCAGGGCGCTCAGGCTTGAATCTCGGTGAAAAAAGCCGCGGAACTTCCAGAGTGGACAACGCCATTGGCTGCAGGCCAGCTCTACTGGAATCCTGGGCACCCTCGAGGTGATCCAATCTGGCTTTGAGCGTGCCATCTCTGAATCTGAGGCCACCGACTATCTTTTCACTTCGTTTTTTGGAATCCAAAAAAACCCAACAGTGGAGTTCAATGGATTCAATGGATTTATCGGATTTTCTACGCAAGGCCCTGGAAGAGGAAGCCATCAAGGAGCACAGGTGGATGACGTGAGTAAATGAACCTCAGTGTTTTGGTGAGCATCTTGTCTCCGCAGGCAGCTCACCGGCGACATTGAAGTTTCCTCTGCCGAAAAGACGAAGAGCTTGAAGGTGCACCTAAAGTCAAGTCACTTTCAAAGGAAGAGAGCAAGAGGGCTGCAACCAAAAGCATTTGAGGTGAAGACGCAGTCTCAGATCGAGACATCAGAGGACCCGGGCAGTAGGTTGAGAGCTGCGTGTTCTGCACAGCTTTTCCCAATTACAAGCCCATAACTTGTGATATCTTGTGATGATGGCAGGAGATGTCGCAACAAACTTCTTCACTCAAAAAGGAAACCTCCACAATGAAGGTGGCAATATGCAGAATTCATGTCGTGATGTGGCTTAATATGCGTAAATTTAAACTAGTATTTGGAATTGATGCAAGAACATATCAGGCCCAGTGCTACAGAGATGGTCTATACTATAGACAGGGACTTGTTGAGATTGAGGGTTTGGCCTTCTCACAAGTTTTTGCCAACCATCTCCACATCTTTTGCTAGTCTGCTTTGGTGGAGCTTGCGGCGTTGGAAGAGGAGCAACGTTATTGGGCACCAGGGCCAAAACCAGTGCTTGTGTGTACATGTGACCCCAAAATGTGCGCGCAGATGACCCCCTGACCATCTGGATTGCAGTCCCATGGCGCAATGTTACCTCCAGCTTCAGGATTTTCGTAGCTAGGTTTATTAGGTTTATGATTTATCATTATTGTATCAGATCACTGAGATCTGAAAAGAGTTGCCGAGCACTTCTCAGGTGGTCTTATGGAAAAATTTCCTTCAATGCCTCCATCTCCTTTGGTGGCATGTTGAATAGTTTCACTGCCTTGAAAGATACACTTATCATCCGTGTATACTTGAATAGCTTTCCAGGCATTCCATATTTCCAGGATTTTTCACCTTTCCTGCGTACCTGGCCATTCAGAACACTCAACAAGCTACTTGTACAAATCAATGCGTTGAAATTTGAGTTGGCACCTTGAGTGCGGAATCCATCAGAACTGCCACAGGAGTGCGGAATTGGTGCCAGCTACGAGCAGCGCAAGGCGAAGCCAATATGTCACCATATGGAATTCTACTTGGATCATTGTGTCCTTGATTTTGGAAAAAGTATACGCTGCAAAGCTGCTAATGAAGTGAGAACCGGTTGAAGAATGGTCGGAAGGCAGCACGGGAGGAAGAGATGAAGGTCCTCAAGGATGCTATTAGCATCTTCAACCAGCTCTTGGGTTCCTTGTTGCATCATGCTGTTTTTTGGCCTGCCTTCGTTTCAATGCCATAGACAAGGAAGGTGATTCTAGAGCCTGAACCGAGGTTGATGACACGCATTGAGCGAGAGTGACTACTGAAAAAGCTGTGTTGAGCGTGGTTGGACGGTGCTTTGAGAGAGTTCCAGCAGTAAAAGCCACGCCAATCACATGTTCTTGGTGTCAGGGACGTGGGGGAGTTAAACATTTCATTACACTGTGCTTTTCGTAGATTTGTTTCTCCCATCTCTGGAAATTGAGGTCAACGAGTCTTTCAGCATGTGGATAGCCGGGCAGCCGAAAAGAGGCCACTTTTGCACAAAATTCATGTGCCCGGGAGTGCGCCCTGGCTATTGTGCATGTCTTTGATGCTCCAACACAAATTCACACACACACACACAGTATTCCAACGTGATGCCGTGGAAATCCTAGGAATGCATTCAAATGCAAGGCGAATGGTCCGACTGTTTGTGAAACAAGCTTTGCATCCAGGTGCGTTCCAGGCGGCCCACCTGTGACAGAGTGCGGCTACTCAGTCTCAATTGACAGTGACAAAGTCCCCCTGTTTGTCAACAAGGTGTGAGCCACCCATGCTGGTGTGCTGATGACCTGGTCGCTGCTTTCGTTTCAGCAAAAATGGGCAGTGTTTGATAAAGACAATTCCGCCTTTGTGCCTTGACGCACGGGTCAAGGGCCAAGGGGTTTGAAAGTGTTCAGGCCTCTTGTAAGCTGTGCTGATGCGGCCAGAACTTGAATTTTTCTGATCCTCTTCCAGTTTTGGACTCGCAATTCAAAAGGCCCAAAGCAAACCCCAATGTGTCATATCCATGATGTCTTGAAAGCATGTGCGGGCGTACAAAGTCAGCCGCAGGCAAGCACAGGCACATATCTTGTCCAGATAGGAGAACAAAGCTGAATAATAAGCATGCGGATGCATCATGATGCTAAAGACCAAGCTCAAGGCATCAGCTTGACATCATGATCTTTTCGTCGTAGCCAAGAATGGAGTCACACCATGCCATGGCTGCGCGGCAAGTGGTCTAGCTCTCATGGTGGAGTTCTCACCAGCCTACTCCATCAGTGGGGCGGAGGCTTCAAAACTCATTGAGGTTCGCCTTCGATCAGAGACATCAACAGTGAAGCGGAGGCGCTTGCCTCCTCCAACGATTCCAACACTTCCCCTTCGGCGCACCAGCCCGAAGCGTGCTGCAAAGACATATTTTGTTAGCATCTTTCAGGCGACGGATAGTCCTAGAAAATCCTCCCACGCCAAAAGTCCGCCAAAGCCCACGGACAATCTGCAAACGTGCGCGGAGAGTGCGGAAATCGAGAGTCGCATCGCCTACCGCACGGAACGCGCCACTCGTTTTGCATCTGATCGTGCTTTCCCTGTCCTCACGACCAACCATATCCTTCCGGAATGGTCGAGTGAGGAGCCGGAGAGTCCCAAACCACCAAGTTTAAACAAGCCAACCTTGGTCTTTCTACGGCGGAAGAAAACTGTTGAACTGGACAAGGTGGATAAAGATGAAACAGAACGTCCTGCAAAGCCAAAACCATGGCGACCTTCTGCTGGACCGAAGCCTCCAGAGCATCCTGTGTACATGTCTTCAGGTCCAAGCCCACGAGCACCCAAGACCATCATCCGGCCACAGGGAGATCGACGAAAGTCTTTGACCAAAGTGGAGCTGGAAACCCATGAGAAACGCGAAGCAGGCCGAAAGAGAGCTGAAGAGCTTAGTGAACGTGTCTTGTCGAGCGTGCGCCGCAACAGCACACAATCCATCAGTTTAGCCGAGTTTAACGACCGGATCAAGAAGGCTGGGGAGGCAAACAGGGCAAAGAACTCCCCGGAACTGGAAGATGAAAGAACAGATAGTGAGGAAGAAACTCAAGCTGACGTTCTTGCAGATCTGCCTCACTTAGATATTGGCAGATATCATGCGTCGCCAAATTAGGCCCCCAAATTGACAATCACAAAGTGTGCGCTTTGGGCTTTGTTTTGAGAAGGGGCTTTTCAATCAGTTTCGTGGGCTCAAAAACGAGTCCATCAGGGGTTTCACAGGATTTTTGTTGACATGGGCAAAGCCGCTGTCAAAAGCTTTAGCGCGTGGTTGGTTTTGTGCAAGGGGCTAATGGTTAAAGGGTCAACTCGAACACAAGCGAGTTTTGAAGGAGAGTGCAGGATCATCTTCTTGATTGAAAGATGCCTCTTTTTCTCATTCACTTCTTGTTGATGTCTCATTTGTATAAGTTGCCGTTTTGTTTCTTGGCTCAAGTGTGTTTGAGAGGCTGAAAGGGTCAGACTCCAGCAAAACTCCTAAGTCCGCTTGTTCACTTTGAGCAGAGATTTCTAGAAGTTAACTGCAGAAACAGAAGCCCAAACAGAGCATTTGAAACAGCAGCAACAGTTGGTCTTCTCACCTGCGGTGATCTTCAACTTCAGTGAGGCAAAGCAGTCTTGTGTGGGTTTTACCTGTCGAATCGTGCTTCCCCATCATTGAAAATCATTGAAATGCGTCACCAAACCCGTTGACGCTGATGGCCTGTGATTGCTGCTCCTGGCTCAAGATGTGGAGTGGACTCTTATCTAACTCATGGTTTCTAAGCACCTCATGAAGTCGACCAACATTTCATCCAACCGAAATACATCTCTTGACATTTCTTGTAGCATGGACCCAGCCAAACATGGTTTGAGCATATTGTGATCTCAAAGATTCAGATCTTGACTTGTACACCTCCACAGCTTGTTTCACGGGTTGTGCCGTTGTGATGATTTGAAGCCAGCAATAGGTGGGACGGCTTGCATGTCCAGAAGAGGAATGAAGTGAAATGCTGAAGTGATCAGCACACAGAGGTCGTTGCAAGGGTTTCTGTTTTATGATCTAGAAATGCTGGAAGGCCATTTGCACAATGGGTGCTGGCTTTGCCTCAGACTCAACTTGTTTTTCACCGGATTTGAGATGTAGCTGGTCACAATCGTTTCCTCCAACTGGTCAATTTTAGGAAAGAAAACGCATCATCTATCGTGCTTAGGTCCGCTCCATCCAAGCCGTTGTCCCTGGTGTTGCCCCAGGCTGGGGGAACTGCTGGGTCACGTGGCTTGCTCGTGACTCGCGCCACTCGTAGGCAGCGCCTGGGCACAGCGAGACATTGGACCAACCCTACGGCGTTTCTTCGGAGCTTTCTACAATGGCCAGTCGTCGGCAAGAGATGCTCCGAAGATGCCGTTGTTCCGAGTTGTGCTGAGTTTTGTGTTGTGTGCTTTCTTTGTACAGGTCTCGACCCAAAATTTGCAGGAACAGGAAGGATGGGATTTTGCATTATTTCACCTTCTCTTGATCAGCCTGAGGTGATGTTTGGGCAGTGTACAGGCTGGAGACTGGATGGATCACATGGTGCATACTGTGTGGGCAGTTGAAGTTATATCTTTGCCCAAGCTTTGTGGAGTTTTTCTCATTATATTTTTCGTGCTAGAGATGTAGTCATTTCCTCCTGGATGCCCTTCCTGATCCAAAAATACTCAGAAGGACCTTCTGGTATACACATAGGCGCCCAAGTCATTGTGTAGTGCATTTGGGATTGGCAGTGATGGCGAAAGAAACAGATTCTGTTCGTCCCATTTTCAAGGTGTGACCAGCTTTCAGTCAAGCAGGGATTAGAGTTGTACATAGACAGTAATGTATACTGTATACATACTTAATATGAGCTCATTTGATTCGCAGCTGTTGCAGACGGTACAAGAACATCGATGTGGAAAATACTGGTTGGATCAGCTACGAAGAGCTAGCAGAGACACTTGGAAAAGACAGGGCACCGGGGCCACTTCTACAATCTGCTTCTTTTTTGATCTTTGGCTAGACGCGGCGCGCCCTGCTAAGGATTCTGTTTTTACCAGAATTCAACCTTTTGTTCATATTTGATGCCTTCAGCCAACAAAATGCTCCTTGATGGCATTCCTGCACATATGGATTTCAAGGGTCATCAAGTTTTTCGTGATGTTGAGCTGAGGCTTTGATTGATGGCCGCGAACTCTTAGTGATGGTTTGTCCTTTGACTGCATGTCGAGACAGTCTGCCATCCGCCGACATGACTCACGCCCCTTTGCACCTAGGCTTGTTCAGTTCCTCCAAGTTGAGCGAGAAATGTGGAGAGACTAAGTTGCAAGATGCGCGCAGAGTGTATTCTCATTTATATGGGACCATATTGGGGTTAGCACCTCTTTGTAGTGACTTTTCATGTGTGGAGTGACTACACGCTACTGGAAAAGCCAGTAGTTGTTGAGGAACTAGGGGATTTTTTTTCTGGATTTTGCCTTGCATCAGTCCTTGGTTGATCCTTGCATCAAGTCTTGGGTTTTGCTCCGGTTTCCTGCCCAGCTTTTCATGACGCTCTTCGATAGCTCGCACAGCGGCACCTGCACAGCGGCCGAAGTCGCCAGCTTTGTGCCTCTTCTGAGTTGAAACGGTAGCAACGCCACAAATGCCTTGATCCCAAAACACCATAAAACACCCTTTGTTTTGTCCCTGTGTATCATGAGCAAAGTCTGAAAGTCTAGTTGCTGGCTAGCAGCAAGATGGGATTGGGATGGATTCGGGATAAGAGCAGCTGGATTCTTTGGCAGAAGGCTTTCACATCTGAGGCCACACTGGCACTACAAGTGTTAGGCCGATGCACTGGCGCCCCCGTACGGGCGAAGGATATTGTAGTAGCCGCTTGGCTGCGACATGTCTTCGGTTTTGCTATCATTCTGTGCCACTTTTTTTGAACCATGGAATCAATCCGAAGCTAGCTAGCAGCAAACAATTGGGAAAGACAATTGCTTGGAGACGCTCGAGCTTTCCAATGCTACAGGCCATGCAGGAAGAGCTAGCCGACGTGCTGCCACAGTACCGCGATGCAGTGAATCGCCTTGGTTCGGAGGCGTCGGGGAGTCATACTTAGTGAAAAATACCCGTTGACTCGTTGACTCGTTGACTCGACCCTTTTTTGGTGGTTTCTTTATGGCACTTGGAGGTGACCTTCAAAGAAGAACGCATCTTTGGCCAGGATGAGGTGGATGAGATTTGCTCCACCTTCAGGTTGGTACAGTCGGGGCTGTATTGAAGCATGAACTTGGCACCGAGTCATCATTCAATTCATTCAATCATCCAGGCCTACACTGTAGCTTATTGCGGCCCAATCTTTTTTTTCCGCTTTGCACTTTTGTCCCGGCCGTCCTTTTCAAGCAAGGCCTGTTTATGAAGACCTCCCAATTGGCCAAGAACCACCTCCAAACTGTGTGGCTCCACCAGCTCCCGACTGGGAGAAGACAGCTACTGTAGCCCAGCTGCAATTGACCAGCGCAGCCATTCTTTATCTACAAAATGCACTGCCTCACTAGAAGAGCCTTTAGTCACTTTAATCTTTATTCTACAAATGATGGAGGGAGCAAAAGAACCAGATTGAAGCTGCAGAGAGCTCAGGCAGCAGTCACAAACTCGCGACCGGCTACTGGCCAAGTCCGGCTGAATCGGACCTTGACAGAAGCGGAGTTAACCCAAATGGCAGCTTGTCCTGAAGTTGCCAGAAGGTTTCTTGATTGATGGTACATATGCTTACTCAGGGCAGTGTGTACGGCTGTATGTGACTGAGGCATTGCTAGGAGGGTTGGGACACGAGGATGAGGCAGGGAACTAGGGATGAAGGATATTGTGATTTGTGCTTTTTGAGTATTTGGTGCGAATAGTACCTGTTGCGGGTAAGATACATGGAAGCGAACTTGCATGGAGAGTTAAAGTGACCTTTCTCGTGCCGCACCTGAAAGGATGAGGATCGAGAACAGGCAGCAGAAGTTCTCAAGGACTTAGGGTGAAATGGCGAATTACTGCTGGGTGGAAAGGACCAAACTGGAAAGGGATGTTGCCAACAATGGGAAGCTTAGTTTGACGACCTCTTTTCCATATTTTTTCTTCATGTAGCATTTCCTTGGCTAGACTTTCCATGGCTTTCGTTTTCCCAATGTCTCACAATCCAACTGTGAATTCCTCGAATTGGTGCGACTCGAATTCGTTGATTCGGAGGAGAAGTCGAAGATTCGGCAGAAAGAGATGGAGGACAAGGAAGCTGCAAAGGCGGCGATCCAACCAGCTCGAGGTGCCAAACCTTCATCGTGTTGTACATCACCCAAGTCGTAGTCGTAGAAAACAAAAGTGGAAACATATTTTCATATTGTATAAGTATATGTAAGTAGACTAAATAGATATTATTCACATGTTACTATACTTATAGTTATAGTTGAGTTTATTTCAAGTGCTGCTTTGCTCAGTGACTGAGTCACGCCTTCCCACAGGATGGATGATAATACATGGTGCAGACTTTGTGACTTAGCAGCACCATCAATAAGAGTTTGTTGGCTTTTGCTTCTGCCCAGACTTCTGCCAGAGGAAACCATGACAGACCTGCACTTGTGCAATGCATTTGGTATATAGCAACCTTTGAGGTCTCCGTGTCCAAAGACATCAACCATTTTCGGCATCTCTTCATGAAATGCGTGGCACAGGCTGCTGGAACATGTCCTGGATGCTGTCTCAAAACTGTTGTCGTTGTCCTCGCCAGACCTTGGATGTGCCCTCGGGAGTCATCACTGCGCCTGAGCAGGGAAGGATGGGGTGTCATCGGTGTCATCCGCATGATGTCAGCGGAAACCAGGCAGAGTGGCACACAACACAGCACTACCAAGCCAGAGCTGCAACACATGCCAGTGTCTAGGAATTTTTCAATACAAGCTTCCCTGAATGATTGCCCTAAGGTTCTGGACGTTACCCAAGGAAGCGTGGTAGTGGAGTTCTTGGTTCATCCATCTATGCGCGGTGGCGACAGAAGAACTGCAACTGATCTAAGCACAGTGGGATATTTCAGATGTGCCATGATATTCGATGACAATCCCATTTGATATCATGGTCAACCCGTGTTCGTGCTGGGGGTCAGGGCTTCACTCAGGCAATTGAACTTCTCATTTTGCTCGCAGATGCTTGGCCATGGTGTTGCCATTCTGCTGACATGGTGACATGGTTTGGTCTGCAAATGCCCATCTTTCTTTACTGCCTTAGTAGCCGGCACTCCAGCTGCATTCTCTGACTTTCGGAACATTTATCCAAGGAGCACATCAAAAATGGCAAAAGCATTCTACGTCGTGGTCATTTCAGAGAATATGCTGCCAGTGCATCATGGTTTTGACAGTTTGAGTTGCTTTTAGGAATACGTGTTCTCCTTGTATGACCCCGAATTTGCAGCTTTGTCGATGTATTGAGGCAGAGTTGCTAGTTGGGGAAACCCGAAAGACGGCAGTCACCTGACTTGAATAGAAGAGGTGCTGAGCCGTTGGGCATGTGATTTTGAGACGGGTCCACTATGACGTCATGGCTTGCGAGGTGCACCCCCTGTCCATCACTGATGGGATCATATGCCTGAAGCTTGGTGTATACATGCAGCATTGAAATGAAGCTATCATGATGTCCCTGAGGCTGCGACCAGTCTATCCAGGTTTGCAGTCCGCAAGCTGTGCTGGAGGAGGCAGTGGGCAGCTTTAAAGAGACCCGAAGTAGCACGTCATCGTGCTGCAACTGTTTGATGATTCATGGCTTTTCACGTCATGTGCGATAGGTCTTGGCCCGACTGCAGACTGAATCGAAGCGTGCAGAGACTTGGCGTGCACGAGTCATAGATATCTATAGATACCAACAGCAAAGGCAGAGTCTGAGGCACAACAAAAATCAAAAAGCATTTGCTTATGATTTTTTCATCCGTCTATTTGTTAGGCCCGTGGGGTCACCTGAGTTGATGTGAGCTGACAGAGTCAAAAGCCTTTCCTTGCAGGAAGAGGCTGAAGAGAGGTGCCAACAAGCTGCTCAGGAGCTTCGAAACAAAGATGAGTCAGTTGCTAGGCTTGAACTATGGCAGTGGCGAAGACCAATGCATGACGGGTGCTGCATGACAGGAGAATCTAAGAACATGTTGGTTTGCTTTTGGTAAGGTCAAGTCGCTCACCAAACTGGTCAAACAAGCCAGACAGCAGGAGGAGGACAGACCTGGCTCCTATGTTGATGTATTCGGCTCTTAGCACACTTGTGATTGGGAAGCCAACCCTCTACCAATCTCGCATTTCTCTGCTGATCCCTTAAGGAAAGGAGGAAGGAACAGGCACGTGATGCGGAGATGTCAGAGTGCGGCCCTTTGTGTTTGATGCCTTTGCAGCTTCTTGCCTCCTTCTCTGCCTCTTTCTTTTGTAGACTTTCTTTACACAGCAACACACGTGAGGCAGCAACCACAAGGGTTGATTGCATGAGGCAAAAGACACCCAGCTAGACCACAAACTGCCATTGAAACCGCTCAAGGTTTGGACAAGAGCTGCAGCAGCTGCAGGTGGGGCAGTTTATCCCATTTTGGTCCTCTGTTCAAGGTGGCGGAGGTGTAAAACTGTAAAACCTCCAGACACAGAATGCGAGAGCTGCTTTGTTCGCCCACTTTTGTGCCAAAGGAGTTGGCTAAACAGCGCCAAGTGAAAGAAGAAGAAACTCACAAGGAGCTCACAGAGTTGTCTTCTCAGACTTTACGGAAGATATTGAACCATGGGCCACAGACCATAGATATCTAGGAATCAATGTCTTGTCCCTGTTTCAGCTTTGGTGGCATTGCCTGTGCTGATGGCTAAACATTCCCTCATGTCCCGCCCTAACGCAACTACGACAGCACGTGTAAGCATGATACAGCACGGCGCACAGCTCATATAGCCGTGCAGATCTTTGATCAGCTAGGCTCTGCTGAAGTGATCCCATCCATAAGTGCCCGATATGTGTATTTATATATATATATATATTTATATACATCATGTACGTATTCACTACACCGCGCTGCACATATTTGCACGTGTCAACGGCCTTGGGCATATTTCATCCATCCCATGAGTGTCACAAGCACCAGAACTGCGGGCTTGACACCTATGTGCAATTCCAAGTTATGTGTAATGACAAGGTCGAAAGAAGACATTGATCAGACAGAGGAGCAGCAGAGACGTCCAAGTTGAGCAGCCCAACGCCCTGCAGTGAATTTTAGTCTTTATTTGGTCTATTTGAATTTCTGACATGCCTAAAATCAGGCATCGAGCTGTCAAATCGCTCTTGCATTGATCATTGGGTCTCACCTTGAATGTCACATCGGCATTGGGCTGCAAAAAGGCAGAGTGTCTGAGATTCGGTATGTTCGAAGGGTCATGTGATACCACCTCCGATGAAAAACGTTGAAGCTAGCAATGCTGCAGAGGTGCGCCGCCATGGACGCCAAACCACCAGAGCAAGCACTTCAGGTTCATTTGCCGGTTTCTCAGGAACGAAAGTTTGTGGTGTGTGTTTTTCAGAAACATGGGGGCGGACGATGACATGCCGATATTGTGTTTTTGACCTGGAATGTTGCTCTTGAGCATCTTGGTACTTGGCTCACGCAGTTCATCATATCATCGCTTTGGTTCCCATGGCATAGTCTTTCTTAAGATGGACTCCACTCACCTATCGCATGCGCATGGATTTGGAACCAAGATGCTTGGATACCAGCAACACGAACAATTTGATACGAACCACTCCAAAATAGAAAACATTAAAAGATATTGAATTCAAGACTGGGTCTCCAAGCAAGATGAGATCTTATCATCCTGCTTTGGCACACGATTGCATCAGCACACGGTTTCTGGTGCGATGGTCTTTGATATCATGGGCCTTTGGTGAAGCCAGGCGAGTAGCCCGTAATAGAGGGTGCAACTTCCCAATCTCTCGGCTACTGCCTGTTTTGGTGTTTTGGGAGGCGGTTGGCCATGGGGCGAAGCGTGGACAGTCGATATGACAGCAGGGCACCTTGCATGCAAGTGGAGTAGAGGTGAGTGTTCTTTGACTGCGCCTGAAAGCAGCAATGCAAAGGGAGAAGTGTGCGGCCTTAGGGGTAGTGAAGGGGCTTCCCCCAGGTCCTGGGCACTGCAATGTTTTTATGCGCTTACATCCTGAGGAGCGCAGTCGTGGTCAGAATCTCATATTACGTCCACGGCGATCCCCGCAGGAGCATTGAGTCGAAGCAGCGATGTGCTCATCTTCCTTTCAAATTAGCCATGTATAGCTAGGGCCGCTAGGGCTACAGTCTGGCCTCACTTTACAGATCAGAATTTGGTACTTGCTGATGTAAGATCATTATTTTCATGGCAGGCAAGTTTGGTAGAAATTCAACTTTCAGAACATCTCGCATAGGACAGGCGAAGCCCAAGAAGCCGACGGGCTCAAACACCAAGTCCTGTGTCCTGGCTGAAGTTCGTCAGGATTCAACTCCTCATGTGAGCCACGGCGGCTTTCGTTAGTCAGTGTGAATGATGTAGGATGGCAGATTGGCAGATATGATGTGCTAAGGAACCAAGAGGCAGATCAAGACGAGATCCGTCTCGCAGACGTTCAGATTCCCGACGTCCAAGAGAAAGACGAGGGCGAGACGACCGAGGAGTCGACCGACGAGAGGAGCGGCGAGACGACCGACGAGAGGACCGACGCGACGACCGACGCGACGAGCGAAAAGAGGAGCGGGGAAAAGAGGAACGAAAAGAAGAGCGGACTCGTCCGGGAGAGCAACGCCTTGAACTGCGACCTCCACAGCGTGAGAGTCCTAAGCGAGAGAACGGCCGAAAGCCTGATGGAGCATCAGGTGGCCGACGAAGTAGAGATCCACAGAAAGAGGAAGGACTGAAGGCTGAAATGCTTTGGTCTTTATAGTGAGCCTTATGTTGCTAAGATTTTCTAAGTGTGTTTTCGTTGAAGGATGAAAAGCTTCTTGGGAGCGGTATGTCTCAATGGTGACGCCTGTGATGCCTCATGCCCACGCTGTGTCATGCTGTGTCGGAGTGGAGGACCTGGCAAGGCACGAGAGACTCGTGCACCAGCAAGATCGCCGGCTCGGAAGCTTCCACTGGAACGAAAAAAAGATGCTGGCAAGACGAGCAAGAGCACTGAAGCCGACTCTTGTAACAAGTCATCTCTTGGCTGAATGATTTGTTGTTGGTCCATCTGCCTGTGTTGGTATGTTAGCTAGATGAGCAAGTCCCTGCTCCAGACTCCACAAAGATGCTATATATGGGCGTGTTGTACTATTGCTGTGTTGAGACTTGAGGATTTCATATCAGGCTTGTAAACTCATTGGAATCTTAACTTGCTACTACCCCCGTCACAACCATCACAGAGAAAAAACAGGGTTGCTATTTTCATCTATTTTCTAAGGCCCTACCAAGGGACAGGATGGCTATAGCTAATAATCTTTTCCGTATCAAACGGGGTGGTTTTGAGGGAGGTAGCTAGGATGACATAATCTCCTTGTCCTCGACCCTTTGGCAGACTGTTGCAATGTTGCCACAGCTTTGGTTTGATTGGAATTCCTCAGACCTAGGAGGGTGCTGATGTCAAGCCAATCTGGAGTTGCAAGCAGTGTGGAACTTCGAATTTTGGCCATCTGGAAAAGTGCTCCAAGTGCGGTGCCACCAAACCAGAGCTGGACCTTCGATTTGTTCAAGTCTGGAATGTGCCACCGGACGTGGCAAAGAAGACGCTGCAATGGCAGCTTGGTAGAATTAGAAATTAGAAATCCGCAGTTTCAAGCTGGAACATCCGGCTTCAGTCTTTTGCTCTTCCATCTTACTCCTACTTTAATGATCGGGATCAATGGGAGAAGCATCCAAACCAAGCATTTTTTGAGTGAGCTGTTGCAGAGAAGCCAGGTTTCAGAAGAAAGCTGGAGGGGCATCTGCAGAGCTTGCCCCTGTGGGAGCCCAATTGGTTACTGCTGGCGATGCTTTCGCGGCATTTGAAGGGAGCTGAATGGTGGCAAGTGACCCAAAAGGCAGGTGCTGATGCTAAGGTAGATGGTAGTGAAGGCAGTGAAAAGGCATTCTCATATTCTTGCCTCATGACCCATGGCATATGAGAAATGTAGTAGAGTTAGGCGGATGTCCTTTCGTTTTCAGCAAATCCGCACCAAAGACATCCCACGCTTTAGGAAATGCAAACGGCCATCTTGGAAATGAAGGCGATTCCGGAGGTGCAGGAAGCCTTTGTCAAGTGAAGTTCCAACCTTTATTCAGTTGGAGTGACCTGGAGGCAGAAAAGATGGTAGCAGCCATTGAGAAGTGGAAGGTGGGAATACCAAAGATGAAGGCGCACCGTGTTGCCTTGTCAACTGCAACCATTTTTTTCTATGAGTATGTGACCTTCATCACACGGCTGTCAGGCAAAAGTTATCTCTCAAGAGGATTTTGGGAACTTCCTGGAAAAGAGCAAAACTCACCTGGTCTTTGTGAAAAACCTACCCGAGGACGGAGAATCCTCTCTAGATGGATTTTTTTTTCCCATCCGCGTGCTGTTACTCAGAGTCAGGACATTGAAGATGAAGGTGACATCAAACTCATGGCGAAAAACATCAAAAAAGCCACGAAACTTGGCAGATGTCATGGTACCCACTGGTGCCGTCTCTGATCGTTGATTCTCTGGAGCTGTGGTGCTGAGGATCGGTACTCATCCCACTCATGGCAGGCACTGGTCGGGGTGTGGGAAGGCTCTTAAGGTTGCCCAAGCATGTTGTGTGTCGAGGTTTGCAATGATTGAAGCGACCAATCACGAAGCAGCTCGTGCCTGTGTGGTACCTTGGACAATGGCATTCGTGAAGCAAGAGCTGTTCAATCGAGATTTGACTTTGCAATATGCAATGTGAAGAAAGGGTCCTATCTTATGATTCAAAAGCATTTCAAGTTCGTGTTCCTTTCAATCGAATGTCATGGTTTGACAAATCAACATGTCGCTGACTCAGGAAGTCTTCAACATACCACATAGTGGTGGTGTAATGACGGCAGAGCTTACTACGGCATACCAGCAAGAGACACTTTGCGAAATTCAACTCACCAAATTTGGTCTAGAGTCTAGAACACGCAGTATTTGCATACCTTCTTTTGAAGATGGTTTGTTCAGACTCATTACTGAGGATGGTTCTCAAAACCTCCAAAAAGGCTGGGAGCTGGGCGGTGTGCCAACACAAAGCAATGGTTGGGAAAATAAAGTTCTGTAGATATGCCATGGCTGCATATGCAGCATGGACCAGGTTAGGCAATCGACACTATTTTCTGGCATCAATACCCTGTACTGAGTTGTTTTTTGACACGCACTCCTTTGCTCGTTCAAAGGTTCACATATCGCACAAGATGCTATAAAAAAGAGTCACTGTGTTTTTTTATTGTGCCAGTTGAAACTAAAAAAGGTACATATGGTAGGTACAGATACTTANAGTCACTGTGTTTTTTTTATTGTGCCAGTTGAACTAAAAAAGGTACATATGGTAGGTACAGATACTTACCTTTGCTTGAACATGTCCGATTTGATTATCTTGCTCTAAGGGTAGCACAAACCATCTTATTTTGTATTGTATAATATATATATATAGAGTCGTTATTATAGTCATTGTCTAATTATCAAGTATTATATATATATATATCCTATTATTATATCCTTGCACCTGCACCTGGCTTTCATTTTTCGTTCCGACCCCCTGAAGTCTTCATATTCTCTGCAGGGAGGAGGGCGGAGGCGAAACTCACGGCAACGCTCTCGCAGCAATCGCCGTTAGCACAAGCTTTCGAGCCAAGGTGGATTTTTGGGAGTTGGATTGGACATAATTCAACTTGAATCTAGCAAATCATTGGCTTAAGACGTGCTGATCACCATGGAAAACTTGTTGGCTTCAATGGTCTGCAATGGATGGAACCTCCAAGGCCATAACACGCGCAGTGAGGAGCTGTCGCAAGTTTCACACCTGACTCGTTTTCTATAAGCATTATCCATTGGTGGTCCAGGTCAATTGGAACTTGGCCCGTGAGACAGAAAAGGGATGTTGGGCGCAGACCATTTCAAACATGGAAGCACTAAGCCACCACTGTTTACATGAGCAGTTGGGGTGAGTGACCCCTTGTGGCGGTTCTCGACTTGTCGTCATTGCAGCAAGAAAGTAGAAGTAAAGTGTGCCGAGTTTGAAGGATTTTCTTGGAATCAATTAGCATTACAGTCGCTGCACAGTATTGGACCATTATATGCCGTTCTGCTTCCTGAACGGAATCGCATTGCAATGGCAGTTGATTTAAGGCTTGATGTTGATGCCACAGAGGGCCTTGGTGCATCACTTGCACATGAAGCGCAGCGAGGCAAGTTTCAACAGTCTTGTCAGTGAGTCGGATGGGCCGCATGAAAAAGTGCCGAGCTGAAGGAGATCTCTTCTTTCTTCGCGGGGAGCTGGGCTCTGGCAAGACATCCTTGGCAGCTGCCTGAAACTCCGTCCTTGGTGAAGCCATCTTTTGGATTTATGTCCTTTTTGCATTTTGTGTGCATAAATTCAACAGCGGAACTCTGCTACTGTAAGTGCTTTGTTCAATCCTTTGCGTGCTTTGCTCGGTGCAGGGTGAATCAGTTAGTGCTTTGCTACCGGTGGACTGAGAAATTTCCTTATAGAAATGTCTTTCCAGTGTGCTTGCAAAATCCTCGTCCTTATGACGTAATGGGATGTCGCCAGCTCGGATTCTTTGCTGCCTAGGCAAGAGGCTTTCTGCGCTCCTTTTTTGGCAATCCAGTCTTGGATGTGCCGTCGCCATCGTACTTGCCACATAGCCGCAGCAAGTTCGGGTTTCTGCGAGGAAAGGTACAGCATTTGAAGCAAAGTTGATTTGGTTCGCGGCAAAGGCTGCACTTTACTTACAGCAGTTCCAGTCAGAGCCTGAGTGCGGCCGAAGTGCTGTCACTGGCTGCGACGTTTGTCCTCAGTAATGGCAGATGTTTTAAGGTACAGCATCTAAGCCGGATGCTGGGAGCTTAGCAAGTCTGGCTTGTTGAATGTGGCACTGCAGGCAGTTATTTTAAATCAGAGATGTGAAGCCAGGCCCAAGCATTTCAAGCCAGCGACAACTCATTGGTACCGGACTGCGTGAGCCTTGGTACCCTTTCATACCCATTGTGTCATGCGAGAAGGCATTGTGGGTGGGTCCAGTTCAACAACTACGGGTAGACTCAACAACCTCACTACAATGAGGGATAGGGGGCACCCCATGTCATCCTTTTCATACGCTAGAATTGGCAATGTTTCACAACATTCCCGAGGTCCCGTGCACCATATTGATCCCTACCGCCTTCCTGCGGGCAAGATTGCATCCTTGATCGACTTTGATGTCCCAAACTCGGCGAAGGTATGCTGGAACAGTATTTTCAAGCTTTATCATTATATATCCATTCCCAAAAAATTCTCGAGTCTCTACAATGCATGCACGCAGATTATATTAGATAGATACATGCTTGTTAAAGTCGCACACATGCAAGACCATGCAAGTTAGTAGGAAACATGGACAATGTAGAGTTCTGACAGATAGTGAGCCCAAGAACCCCTGAGGCTATTTGGCAAGATGTTTGTCTTGTCGAATGGCCAGAGCGCCTGGGAGATCAACTTGTGAATGAGGCTGAGTCGGATTAAAAGAGCTGCTGTTCGATGGATTGATGCACTTGGACCAGCTTTCGTTACGGTAGCAGATGCAGCAGTCCTCAGTGAGATTCTCGTGCAAGTCCACCGGTTTTTGCGAGGAGAATCCGCCTCGTTTGGAAGTAGCCTTTGAGGGTTTCGGTCCTCAGGTGGGAGTGGAAATCGTTGGAGGCGGAGTGGGGCTCAAGTGTCCCAAGTACAGAATTTTAGATATTTATTTTAGGGGCTTTCCTCAGCAAATTGAATTCCAAGGGTCCAACACAGCGAAAGGTGGGCAAGTTGAGTCCTCGCAAGGGGTCATTCAGCTGTGTTGAGTCCTGGCAGGCTGAAGGGAGAACTTTGACCTTAAGAGCCGTCAGCTCCTTAAGTTGAAAGAGTTGTTGGCCTCGGTGAATTGCGGGGTCATAAGTCATTAGATCTCAAGATCTCAGATTTCACAGAAAATTTGGTGGCTTTCAGAACTGTAGCTTCAGGTGGGCTCCAGATGGCAAGGGGTTGCTGGCTCAGGGGATTTGCGCCTTTCAGTGGCTGGCAGCCTTGACCGGCTGGCCACCAAACTGGATTTTTGAGGCCATTGATAGATGGCGACAAGAGGGTGGCCCTTTACGTTCAAGGTGTGGTTGGGAGGAGCAACCGGAGTTTTCACAAAAGCCCTGGTGCATTTGTGGTGCCAGATCGAGTGATCCTCCACGGTCCGAGACTTTATGCTTGCATAGGAATGCCGTTGAGCATTGTCATTTCCCTATTTTCGACTTTATACGCTTTAACCTGTCTCAATTTTTGTGCCATTTTGCCTAGTCAGCCGACTCATGGCTACCTGAGGCAAGCAAGCGTTGGTACACCCACGCTCCAGGCCATTGATGCACAAATTGAAGCTGGGGCCCTTCATGTTCCTAGAATCTTCATGGCATCTCATCTTTGACACGGCAAGCTTTGAACCAAGGTAATTAGGTGACAATTATGGTTGGGCTGCTTTTTAATTTTTTCAAATTGGATGGCTTTAGATGTTGAAAGTGCTGGTCATTGCGGTTTATTCACTTACCCTACGAGAGCTCCTACAAGTTGGACAGTTGGACTGGATGCATACATCTTACAAGCAGAGCTTTGACTTTTTTGAAGCAAAGTTTCAAGTTTCAACCAATCCACTTCAACAACTGCGGCATGAGTTATTCGAGCAGCATTACAGTATAGTAAAAAGAGTAAAAAGCAACCAATTTTCCTCTTCTGTTCGTGGAGTAAACTGATGATAAGTTGTGAGCTGACATCACGAGGGATTTCGATGGAGACTGGGCAATGGGACGTTTCCCCTCCACGAATCGCATCTGACGGCTCTCTTCACTGCATTCTTGGTGAGAAGGTAGTGGCCTAGTAGCCTATCACATTTGCATTGCATTGCACCAAGTCTGTGCAATGTGCAGGTTTGTTCATACGGAAAACTGGGCTGATACGGAAAGAAAACAAAGAAATGCTTTCCAGATGCGATACTTGTTGTGTCAGAGTTGAAATTTAAAAAATCCGGAGGCTGGCCCATTGTCAAGCACGCCTCTCTCGAGACCAAGGTGGGTGAAAAAGGGTGGAAGCACCCATGGAAATTTGTCATACCAGATGCCACTTAAGATGTCATGTGGCCTTGCTGAATGTTTGTGGTGCAGCGAGTGTTTTTTTGAGACATCTTCAAACTTTGTCTGTAATCTTGCTTTTGGTTTCGGTCCGGAGTCTATGATGTGTAGGGTCAACCTTACCCAAATGCGCATAAGCACCAGGACTTTTTGGGAGCATTTGTGGGATTTTGATTTAGAGACGAAACTGCCTCGGACATCATGTCGAGGCTTTCAAGACAAGCACAGCTACTGTAGCTATCCGATATCGTTTCTAATGAGACTTCCTGGACTTCTTTCATGCAGGAATTGCAGAGCTTTGCCTGAAAACAAGCTCGATTGGTTCTTGTCCCAGCGTTCAACTTGTAACCTCCAGTTGAAATTTTTCTACTTGGATGGAATTCTCGGATGGTTGTTTGGTGTCAAGGTGCATTCTCGGGATCGAATCCAGCTGTGATGACACTGGTGCTGCCGTTGTGAGGTGCTGCGAGCAGACTAGATTTGGGAGTGAACACTGATGTGAACGCATGAAGATATCCAGAGTTTGCCCAGGGGCGATGGCAAGATTTTGGGGGAAGCCTTAGCCTCACAGGACTTGACCTTAGTGCATCAAGAGAATTTGACTGAATAGATAAGGTTGGCAGCTGGAGCAATTGCGGACAGATTGAGTCATGACAGTCATGAGATGGAGAGCCACTCATGCCAAAGTATGGGAGAGATCACCGGGCCCGCGCTGATTTAGGCTGGAATCCATGAGCAATGGGGCGGTGTCGTGCCACGACTGGCGCAAGAAGGCCACAAGAAGGCCTTGCTGTATGTGATGCCCATACTATAATTCTCCGGTGGCATGGGAAGTGCGCCTGTGGGTGTTTTTCTGAAGACTTATTTGCAGTTGAAATGATTTATGTAGAATGCAGGGCTTTGAGGCTTGTGCAACTTGCATGACGTTTCTATAGTTGCTAGGCCATCGATGAGACTGTTGAAGAAGCGCTCCGAAGGGCAGGTGCTTACAGTCGATGGACGTTGATTGATCATGTTCAACTGTAGTATGTTCAATGACAGTTTTGGATGATGTTTGCTGCAGGTGTACCTGTGGCAGAGCTCACCGGAGTCGCAGTTACGGCTGGGTTTTGACTTCCAAACTTGATTTGTAACTTAGTGTACCCACCCGTAATTTAATGAATCATCATGATACATCTCCATGCTTTGTAGGTTGGACCTGGCCTTGGACTTTGTCTTGAAGTCGGTGTTCGAAAGGCTCGGGATTGGGTCCCTTGACCATGCAAGAATGTATGATCATGTGTTATATTGAGTTGCTGGTCGACAGGCCCTTCATATAGCGGCGGAACACAGACTACCTTTGGCGCGGCTGCCCAGCCTTGTTGCAGCTTTTGGAAGGTACTCGAATTCATGTCTGCCCTCTGCCTACATAGATGGATGAGGGGATGGAACTTGACTGGTCTCCGGAGGTGCGTGTACATCACATGGAGGCTCACATGATGGCAACGCTCTAAGTGAACCGAATGTCATCATGTTTTGATGAAACCATTCTGACAATCCTGACAAAATCAAGTCTTCAGGTCACCAGATTGCCACCATCACCAGTGCCGCCAGAAGGTCTTTTGTCTACCACAAAATGTCAACTTGATTTGACATGGCTGCGTTTTGTGTTTTTGGTTTCCAAGGGGGGGGGGGCAGGGCGGGACAAGAAATTCACGAGTGATCAGGCTTTACTGTGCCGGACTTCCCGCTCATAACGCCTGCTCCTCTGAGAAAGCCTACACCTAATTGACATTGTTTGACAAATGCAGTGTCCCTTGGATGCTGCCAGGTTGCTGGTGTCTGGCGGACACAACATGGCCGTGCTAACCAGGGGTGTTCGCAACTCAATACATAACACAGATTCATGATGCATTCTCCGGTACCCTCAGCCGCTGGAAGATTGATTTGCTAGTGATCAGGTTGGTCAGCACATCATTTTGGGAAGCACCATCGACGATTCGATTGGAGAGGCATTTGACAAAACCGTGTCGCTCTCAATGTTCTCCATTGCAGTCTATTGCCACATCCATTCCCGCTCCAATTGGGAGCATTCAGTGCCCAGAGCAGATTCACAGCATTTCCCTTCAGGCCAGGGTGCTTGGAATTACACAGGTCATGGACCAAGTTAGACACATTGAAACTCATTGAAACCTGATTTTGGAGTTCTTGACTGGGAACTAGTCTTGCTTATTGGCCTCACCATTTCCTTGTTTTTACTTCTTCACTCACTAAGCTAGCAGACGAGTGAAAACTATGCCAACCTGAGGTGCCTGGAGGACCTCACTTGGAACGGTTGGCAAAGGATGGTGACCCACAGGTGGGGGACGAACATTTATTTGAGATGTGGACTTCATTCAACACATTGATTTTGGAGCTGAACATAGGATGAACTGGCTTCAGACTGTTTTTCATTGTCAAGAAGTGGTTGGAAGGAAGATTTGCATACGCATGAATATTCCAAGGTGCATGTGCTCCCAAAGCCATTGTCAAAGACACGCGACAAGGCCAAGCGAAACTGAACGACATGGATCATGCAGTCGACTCTTGCAAATTCCACTGTGTTTTTTTGACTTCATGCAAATTGGCAAAGACAAAGACAGACACTTGTCAGAATGATAGAATGGTGTCAGCAGAACGCCCTGCCTGGTTCAATGGTTTGATTTTTGAAATATTTCGACATGTTGTCAGACTATCAGGCACTGATGGAGGGCTGTGACTATTCATTCTCGGGATTGAAAACGGCAGTCAGGCATCATGCTGGTCATGTATGGTCATGTTGCAGTTGCATATGTTGCACATGTTGAATTGCTGAGAGGATTCGTGAGACATTTTTCATGTGGCATTTTTTCCGAACTTGCGGCTGGAAAGGACGCTGGTGGACAAGGAGCTGCCAAGCGCCAAAACATCTTCTCTTGCCGAGGAGGAACTCCATAAAGCTAGAGCTGATATAGCAGCAGCGTAAACCTGGCGATTTGTAGGGAAAGAGATGGAAAGGGTAAAGACCTTCTGTTCTTAAGTTGTGTATGGGCTGTATGCGGAACAAATGGAAGAAATCCAGTGATGACACCACACCCATGGATTCTTGAAGCCCTTGGAACGTATGTGCCAGGTTTCAAGCGGTGGCAGTGCAGCATTTGTGTGAGCGTGCTTCACGTGCTGCAGGCAATTCAGCACTTTACAGCTCTTTGTCTCTTTAGCTCTTTGACTCTTTACGCTATTTTCATCAATTTGTTCAGTCTTTCAGAGTCTTTCAGTCATTTTGAAATTCATGAAGGCTGGGCGATGGAGATTGAGCCAAGCACAAAGTGGCTGGTGTTTGGCTGAGCCGTTGGTGCATGCGACCACACGTTGAATGTGAAGATGCTGTGACGCTGTTATTCTTTGCTCAGGTTGTGGCAGGTGGAGTAGCAGCGAACCAGGAAGTCCGACAAGGACTGGAAGAGGTTGGTAGCTGAGCCAAAGCTTTCCCGTGCTGCCAGCTAGGCAATTTTACGCATCAAAATGACTTCTGTTTTGTCAATGATAAAGTTGAGTTACTCAAGTTGAAGTTGAGATTCAAATTTGCCTCAGAGTTTAATCCACCACAATCCAGCTCTAGATGCTGATTTTTTTGTCAGGTAGCAAGAGAGCACGGCCTGCAGATGCGTTGTCCACCACCTCGGATCCAACCTTAGAACAGTCTTAATGAGGAAGGTTGAGAATGTGGTGCTGACATGTCTTTTGATAAACAATGAAGAAGCTTGAATAAAGATCCGATCTGCTGTTTTCCTCATGGGTTGAGGAGGTTTGCTAGGTGGGGTCCGAGATATAAGCGCTGATGCAGATGCTGAGGCTTTGTGTCGACAATGGAGTGATGGTGGTCCGGAACCATGAAGAACGCAATACGAATACCATGCGTGTTTTAATTTCGCTTGAGTGAATTTTTTCTTCTCTGAGTGATTGCTCCGGAGCCAGATTATTTGTAAACGGTTGTGACCGTAAGGGCCGTTGCTCAATCAAGGCGTGGGCTGGCATCGAGCGCTTCATGCTGGGTCTTTACGAGGAGGGCTTTTTCGAAAGGTGAAGCCCGAAGCGCCTCTTGGAATTCAATCCGTCAATCTCGAGGGAAATTAGATATTGAATGGTTAGATGATGTTAGATGATGTTGGATGGATATTTCTGGCACGGAGCAATTGCTTGGTCATTTCACTTGTAGATTCAGATTTGAAGGAGCCACCCTCCAAGACTGGCAGGGAACCCAGGTTGAAGTGTGTGAACTTCTGAGTGCCGAAATGTTTGACTTGAGGAGCAGAGAATCATGTAGAGATACGGCCGCGCTGGCCGCTGGGTGAAAGGGATCCGTTTGGCTCTCAGTAGAGATCTTTCATATTTAATATTGAACATGTACAACTTACAGCTTCCAAGATCAGTGGAGATACAAAGAATGAAAGAATGAGCAAAAAGCATGTAGGCGCAGCCAACAGAGGTTTCCAAAGGGTCAGGGCCTCAAATGTAATCTCCGACATAAGGATTATGAGGGTGAAATCTGAGAATCCGTAGCTGGAAGCCTTGACTCCAAGATTCCAAGGTCAAAAACGAAAAGCTGAACATATCAAAGCAACCAAAGCGAAAAGCGACAAGGCCTACCCAACAAAATACGATCATTTTTTGATCAATGTGCTGAGGGAACTTCAAGCCCTCATGCCAGGCTTGATGTCTTTACGGATGCGGCTGTGCATTCGGAGCTGTGCAGGAAAAGGCGCAGGCTTTGGAGGCTTTTTCTTTGACAAACAATTCAACCTGGGATGAATTTTGTTTTTTTCACAGACAGACAAGCCATTGGAAACACATTCGTGGAAGTAGACATGAAGCATGAGTGGCAAGTCTTGCACTGAGCCTCAGCCTCCCAAACTCTTATGGCGTTTCACCACCTGGGTGTTGCAGAGCGCGTCTACTAAGCCGCCAGACCACTCGGACAAAAGGGAGTATTGTGGGCAGCCACCTGAAACCTGCTTGCACTCTGAGCTTTTTGAAACAATGAAGCGTAGGTGCCCGGAGCAGTTCAAGATACATGAGCCTACACCCTCATGTTGCGATTCTATAGCTTTATTGCTCAAGCTAGCTGAATATATCCCTGCTGCGACGAGCAAGCAACAAGGAGCTCACATCCCACACGCACCAATTTCACCTCACCGAAATCAGACTTCAGCTACACTCCAGCCGGAAGGAGCCCAGCTAAGCCGTGGAGACGATAGCGTGAGGGGAACTCCAAGGAGGTGTCGCGGGACTTCGGCGGTTCAGCGGTTTGATCAGGCATCATTGTATCAATGTTTTGATGCATAGATTGCAATGAAGCAAGAACGCGCAAACAGACTCGGCAATGCCGCTTTGTGGAGAAGCAAGTGTAGTCACTTTCTGGTCTTTTTATGTTTTTTTGTTTTTGCTTTGGCAGGTGATGGCAGTGTACAATTCCTTCCCCAAGAACGAGGACTTGAAACTGCGGTTGTTTTGATCTTCGAATCTTCGAGAGACACACACACGCTGCACACGGCTCTCGGCGGCTCTCAGCTCTTCCATGTCTTTTGATGTTTACCTTTTGGGGTGCAGGAGTCTGTCTTGGTGCCCTAGTCGCATCTAAAGCAGGGCGAAGAGCGTTGGATGTGGTAGGGTAATGAATATATATATATAGATTTATTATTTATCATTGTAGTATATACATCATATTACAACAGCAGATTCAGCAATCAATTCAAATTCAAAGCACTGCAAGCATTTGCTCCGACCTTGAGAGCAAACATCTATGGTTGAAACTGCACTCCTGAGGCCACTGACTTCAAATGGAATCATCATTTTCTTGGAGATCAGTGCCTTGGCAGAGGAAACTTGGATCCAGTGATTCTCATAGAATTTGTTCGCCGTACCTGAGGCGAAGTCTTGAAAGACCATTACCAGGGCTACCTGTCAAGGCGGAGCTGGCCAAAATAAAGCAATTGATGATTTGATGCTACAATCTATCAGTTTTTGCCACCAGGTTGTGCCCAGTATGGCGTTGGCCCAGTTGGCCACCAGCTTTAGGCCAGCTAGATTCGACTTGTCTCTTCAATGTAACGAAGTTCCATTTCTCGTCAGGTCAGAATACTCCAAGATGCCAAAGATGAGACAAACGTTGCTGGGTTCGGTCTATTCTGGTCTTGTATCTTGCTGTTCCAAATTCTAAGAAAAAATTCAGGGAGTAGAGTGAGTCATAGGAGTCATAGTGGTCATGATGAGACTCCACAGCACTACAGATGAATGGATGAGCTCGCATGAGACCTCTTTCGATGATCTGTCAGTAAGACTGCCAAGCTGGTTCTAAAGGGTTGTTTTCCCGCACCAAACTTGTTACAATTTTAGTTGACGAGTTGACAAGCCATTGAGCGGGCCACCTTACCCAAGGCTAAGTGAAGTCATGCAACGTGGAAGTGAGGCTTGGGGAAGGAATGGTCAAAAAAAATACACAAATTTCATGAATGCAGATTTGAATGACAATACTAATACTCTAAAACTGCTTGATGTATTTGAATTTTGATGTATTGATCGCATATTGATTGCAACCAACAGCAGCTGCAGAACAACATTTGTACTTGAGAGGATTTTGACACTTGTGCAGGCCGACTGCCTAGAGCGAGTTCAAGCAGCGACTGTGCAGGATGAAATCCCAAGAGACCAACATTTCTTCACCAAGGTGAAGATCCCATCTTTAATAAGAATTTTCCAGTGTTTGGAAATTTAGAAACATCACTTACTCAGCTTCACCAAGGGTAAAGCTTGGATCCAAATTAGGTTATCAGCTTTTTGTCAATGGGAAGCAGTGGCAACACAACCAGTCTGACTGAAATCTCAGGAGCTCAATCGTACGGATGAAAGTGGCAGCACTCCGTTGCACCATGCAGTAAGGCAATCCGGGCAACTGACCATTGAAATGGCTTGATGCTATGTTTAAAGTGGTACGATTTTAAAGGATGGCAATCTATGGTCTAGCTATCATATACTAATTCTTTCAATCTAACTCTCCAAACATCGTTATGTCACAACGGAATCCTTTCAGCCTTTACGCTTCCTACCATCTCTGATTTTTGGTGGACAGGCGGCGAATGGTAGAGGTGAGCCAGGCAATCCTGGAAAGGCTCGCAAGGGGGTCCTGTGCAAGATCAAGTCCAAAAAATTGACACCGAATAGTGAACATACTGTGAATATATATATATATATATTGCATGATGAACATGTGGTTAAAAATCTATGCCAGCGAAGCTTCAGCTGGATCACTGCTTGCACTGCTTGCTGCACAGGTCAGACTTTGAAGCCCTGCAGGTGACACCACGGGGAATGAGATCGTGAGTTCACAGTGATTCGTGACAACTCCCACACATGTCACAAAACAGTGGTAAACAGTCGTGAATAGTGAAACGACATCAACTTTCTAGCACCCCACTTATTCAACCGCGTTGTTTGGCAAGTTTTCAGGAATGGGACTCACAGGGGGAGACTGCACTCCATCAAGCTGTGAAGCAGGCCACACCATTTTTTTTGCCCAAAATGAAGACATTAAGACCTGGTCAGACTTGGTATTTGTCAAGCAGTTGGCATTTGAAATTTGAAGTCCTTCTTTCAAAGAGTGCTCAATTTTGGCTAGAATCTCCAGGCTGACGCTGCTTCGTGCTGCTTAATCCTGGGGAAGGAGTTTGATTGCAAGTGTGGACGATGTGGAAGGTGTTGGGATTTTTGAAAACATCATTGGCAAAAGTCTCAGCTTCAGGAAATCTTACACAACATCAAACCGATTACCTGGGAGCCATCCATACAAGAATTTGGAGCGTTTGCAACGGAGTCATGTGCTGGCCGTCATGTGTACGACGGTGAGATTTTTTTTGGTGTGAAATTTCTCTGAAAGAGTTTACGCGGACCCTTGTTTGCAGTGAAGTTTGGGGGGGAATCTCTATGTTCAACTCATCCCAGTTCGGGTCGTCCATGGGACGTGATGCTTCTCGAAGATTCTTCAAATATCTTCTGAAACAAATCGATTGTGACCCTTTGGCGGGATATGTACTTTAAATACAGTACTTTAAAATAATTCCAACAGGGACTATTTATTTCTCTTGTACAATATATATAGCAATACTGCCCTCGTTGTGCAGGGGGGGGGGTCAGGACGGTCAGCAAATTCCTTTCTAATTCGGAGCCTATCAGCCGATCCGTCGAGAGCAGGATGCAACAATGGCACTCGCCGAAAATCGTCGAGGCCAAACTGCCGCAGAGGTGGCGATGCGTCACTTGGCTCCGATGCTGCTGGGTGAGTACAAGCAAATGCCAAGGACAAGATTTCTGGTGAATCAAGATGAGATTTGGGGGGTTTGTTCAATCCATTTTGGCGACTGAAAAATCCTTTGCTTGGCAACATAGGAAAACATGCAGACAACCAAAACGCTGACTTGGGCCTGATAACGCTGTTCTGTTACATTTTTTAGACATCAGAATTGATGATTCGAATAATCATGACCACAGTCACTGGTACCCATTTTCGTTTTTTGCACAAGTGTTCACCTGGATTCATGCGGACGTTTTTGTGCATGTCAACCTCCAATTGAGCTCCGTTACTGAGGCTCAGGTGACAGGGTCGTCATTGCTGCCTTTCAAGAGTGTCGAGCCCGACGGTAAGCAGCGGACGGGCAAGCTGCAAGCAGCCAGAGGTATTTCTGGGGAAAAGAGCCCATGAGCAATACCAATTTGTGCAAGATTTGCGACAGGCAAATGATGTGAGATTATGCATTGCCACCATGGTGTCGGAACTGTTGTGGTTAGTCGAAGATATGCCTTCCTTGAAACTCTTGCAGAGAAAAACTATATACATCAACGCAGAGTCTATCTGTTATGAATGGCTGCTGGGCTACCAGAAACACCCGCGAGAACAGGCATTTTGAAACTTGCCTGTTTTTCCTGGCGTAACCAGATTAGGTAGCCATAGGCGGGTACCACGCGCAATTGGAGCTGACTTTCAGCATTGACTATCATGCATGCCTGCTTGATCAGACAAGTGTTTCAAGTATACTGACCGTTACTGACCTCGTCCCAGATGATAGTCAATTCTATTTCAGCGAATGCTTCATTCTCATACTCCCCTTGCTGTTCGATCAGCATGGAGACTGTGGCTGATGAATTTCCAATCTCTAATCTTGGCACAGGGAAGGTGAATCTCGAATTAGCCTTCCGAATTCAATCGATTGAGCACATGAAATCGGAAGCGTTTTGAGGAGGAAACTTTAGTCATTCATTCGATCATATTGAATCCATGTTCAGTTGATATCTGATTTTGTTGCTTGCTAAGAGATACATCCAGTCAATCCACCCGCTACCGAAGTCCGTGCAAATTGAAGTTTTGGAATTTGACAGGGCTGCAGGGGTCGTTACTGGGTTGGTCCCAGTGACTTACCAATGCTCGCCACAGCCACATTAAGGTGTCCATATTTGTTACATAGCAAGAAAGCAGATGGGTTGGAATCTTGGAACATTCTCATTTCGGCAAAGTTGAAGGTCCAATGATGTCGCCTATTGATGACTTTCGCATGGCTTTCTTCCATATTGTCCAATCCATTGGCTTTCACGGCCCCCGGAGGGCCCATTTTGCACAATTCGTAGCCTCGCGAAAATTTAGAATCATAGTCCTTGCCAGTCTTCCGGCTGTATATGGGCGTGCCTTGATTCATGGCCTAAAAGGTCTTGCGTGAGACCTCTTCAGCTGACGACTGCCGGATGTTTCAATGACTTTTTAGTGTTGATTCAAGATTTTTTCATATGTGCCTAGATCAAAGCAACTTCTCCTCTCTGAAACATGTGCAAATCATTTCAAATCAGGCTGCACAGTGACAGGGCGAGGCACAAATCGAAACCGTCTAATTCTAAACCTTTCGGGGCTCTTGCATCTCTTGCACCAGACTTCGAGAGAGTGCAGCAGCCTCCCAGCTTCCTGCCACGTGGACGGTCCGTCCCTGTGGCGCAATCCGGAGCACAGGGAAGCGTCGAATGTCGAATGTCGAAGGATCAGTGATGATCAGTCCATCAGTTCAGTTCGCTGTGTCGTTTCGCTCGATGAAGCCGACCACGGTGTCTGGCGCGCATGCGAGTTCACACACCATGCGACAGATTCACAGGTGTCGGTCACATTCCAGGACTCCTGAATGGTAGCGCTTCGCGAAGTTAGTTGAGCCACTGGTTGCGGTTGGACAACGAAAGCAGGCCCCGAAAAGAATTGAAGAGACATAAGCGATAATCAAAATATATCAAAATTATAAAAATGATATTAAATTTATCAAACATGTTGAAAGGTGTTTCAAATGAATACATGAATAGCAGGCGCAGCGAATCGATGCTACCATACTTCAGTTGAGGCCGGGAAGAGTTGCAGAGCTTGAGATCTTCGGCCTGCAAGGCAAGTAGCTCATCCTCGGCTATGTTTCACGCTATGGTTCCTGTCATTTCAAAACATGAAACACAAGATAAACACGAGTACAATTGAAAGGCATCAATCATCAAAACAATATGCAATATGTATTTACATACACACTGGAAAAGTTTTGGGATATAAAATTATAAAAGCAACAACAGAACCCGGGACTTGGTGTTGCATTCAACCCCTGGCTCGAGGGGACCTCAGCCGCACTGCTTTGAGACTCCTGAGTCAGCAAGAGGTTTCCGCACTTCTGACGATAGCTGTTGACTTCGATGTTATCAGCATTCGCTTTATGACCTTTGGTCGGACAAATTGGACAGCGCATGACGGTTGCCTCGATGGTGGTTGGTGGAAGGTGGAAGCAGTCCGCGAAAGGAGGAGATTGACCCCACTGCTACCAAAGCGAATTCCATATATTGATAGATTGTTTGGCAATGTTTAGGAAATCTTAGCGAATCCCTTAGGGTCGCAGAGGAATTCTAGATCCACAAAAAGTGTTCGATTCTTAGCAGCTTGGACCAAAGGTTTACCACGATGATGCCATCAGGTCGGTTTGGACCATGTCTTCAACTGACCTGCCTTCTGTCAAGCTTAGTCCATCCTCATATGGTTTTGCCACGAAAGGACCACTCATGTCTTAAGAGATGAATCCCGAATAGGATGTTTTCTACTTGTTTTCTTACAAGAGTTGGTGGCTGGATATTGATGAGTCCCCGCAGGCCTTTCAGATCTCAAGCAAAAGCTCCTGAAAAAGCTGAGAAGCACACCCCTCAATATGCAAGATCTGCGTTGCTCTTCCTGTCGTTTTGCCGTCCACTTCATCTTCAATAGTTGAATCTAGTCAATGAGTCGAATGATGCGAAGTGGTCAGAGGTTACTGGAAATCTCGAAACAAGCATTCACTTGAATCTGCTCCACCTGTAATAAGCCAAAGTGCTGCTATGTTCGAGGCGTCTCTGTCAACGATGACATAGATGACAGTGTGACACCAGCAAGGGCAGCATGGCATGCAGTATGCGAATATAGTTCCTACATCTTCGCATATGTAGAATTCATGCCGAAACTAGTAGAGTACTAGTTTTTTTTTTTGGTAATTAATTTCGGCGCTCCATGAAGAACCCTGGCAGGTCGAGTGGGTTTTAGCTCCAGGCCTTTCTAGCTCTTGAGTTGTGAGGTTGCCACGTGAAACCTTGGAACAAGATCGAAACTTCTTGGTCACTGCAAAATGCTGCACCACACATCAGCTCTTTCCAGTGAATGCATGCTATCTACACGAGTTATTGCTATACTTACTATATATATATATATAACTTTACTATATGACAATGATCTACAATGTATTATCGAGTCTCACTTTGATTCTCATGGCTGCAACGTCATGCCAGACGGATAAATGTTGTCGTATGGCTCAAACGCCTCAAAGTTGGCGATCCGTTTTCGTCACCTGCAACTGTGAGAAGGCGGTGTTGGTAATGGAAATTCGGGGTCGGAGAGCTTGAGCTATCACAATTTTGATCAGGTCATGGTTTGTGTCTTCTCAGTATGTATCAATTTGCTTCTCCGTTTGCTATGTGAAGGGATGCTTTGGCTTCTCCGATCATGAAATCTTGGTCAGGACACCGAAGGGTGTGACAATGACTGCAGTTGCTCAAATACGCCGTGGGCTGAGTCTTCGTATCTTCGTTCAAAGCAAAAGATCTGTGGTTTGAAACGCCTTTGAATCGCGCAAACAGGCCATTTCGGTTGTTGCCCTTTCGTTACATGGTTCGTTCCAAGGTAGGCCAGAGATCGTCACACGGTCCATTCAGGCAGGAGATTTGTCGTACTACAATGCCAGGATGCAAAAATTGATGCACAGTAATTCTGCGTATATCTGCATATTCAAACTTACCAGTAGGATACTAGCAAATCGATGGGTGGCGAGAGGGCAGGCATATCTTGGATGTATATAATTTCCTATTCCAATTAGGATCAAGATGAGATGACCTGATTCCATGGGCAACCACTGTCGCATCATCAGTGCAGTTTTCAGGTCGTGAAGCTTGGTGAAGATTCCAGAGCCGCTTTCTTACTGAACTGCACAGTTCACAGCTTTGAGATACGCAAAATGCACAGAGGATTGGTCTGTGTTTATCAGCACGAGATCCTGGCAAAACAGAATGTTGACAAAGTCATTGGATGCTGATTGATAAACTTGATGATGAAGTGATGATACAATTGGATGAATTTGGACTTCATTTTTGATTCTACCCCCAATGCGTGTTTTCACCACTTTTTCCATTTCGAATCTTTTTGGGATTCGGCAAGGCGTTAGAACTGGGGGCTTTGCCTGATGCGGGGAAACTTAGAGCTTGAAGGCGCAAAGCTGGCAATTTTGATTTTTTTGGGCTCAGCTTAACTGTTAACCTTTTTGAATGTCCTTTTCTAGTACGTATATATATATATATATATATATAATTGTCTGCCAAAGTTTGATTTTTGACAAGAAAAAGAAGTATCCACGGTTTTTCCGAGTGTTACCTGATATTAGTTGTTATTGTTGGATGCGCTGAAGCGATGAACTGAGGCACCTTTAGCTGAGGGTCCTGCGACTCAGGCGAGGCACGGGAATCAGAACAGGAAGTTAGAAGACCAGGAAGCAGTCAGCAACACGAAGCATGGAATGTTTTTGCTGCGTAGCCACAAGATTTGCAGAATTTGTCCTCGTTGTTTGATGAGAACTGAGAATTTGAGGTAAACTAGGTTGGGGAACATTGGGGAAATCTGACCGCTTTGCCTTTGAAAACCTGAAAACTCGTCAAATCGGAGTCGGCATCCTCGAAACCTATTTTTGTGAGGCCCCACCTTCGACGCAAAAGCAGTCTCAGGCAGGGCAGGGCAACAAAGAGGCTTCATCCAGATCGAGTACCTTTCGATGCACTGTTTGGGTTCTCAGGATGTCATGACATTCCGATTTTGGTGGTCAATGTTTTTGAAGCCAAAATTTGAGGGGCGAAGGCTCGAAGGCTACTGTGATCATATTACCAAGAGAAAGCTCTGCTTTGGACACTTGAGGTTGATAAAGACGGACAGAAGTTGGGTGTTCGAGTTGAATACGTCCGCGACAAATGCATCGTTACTGCCAGAAACTAAGCAGTGAAGGCATCAGAATGGAGATCACAGAATCAAGAGAGGAGGGGAACTTGAAACCATCAAACACTGACAAGCACACAACATTTAACACTTTTGGAGGGTTGATTCGCAGGTATCGTCTGTGTAGATTTTGCAGTTGAGGCTTTGACTCAGGGTTCGATCCCTGCCTGGAATCTTTGACGGCAAGTATGAATGTGATTCCGGGCTTCATCCAAGCCTGTGTGAAGCGACGTCTCTTTTGATGGTCTCTGTCATTTGGGGTATCTAGGCAGGTTTTTGGTCCCCACCAGCTGAGGAATGCTGCCAATGCAGACAAGGCCTGTTGCACTAGGGAACTTCCTTCTTCACAGTGAAAACTCATTCTGACAGCATGCGATTCCCTCTTGTAATTGTATAGTATAGAATGTACATGATCTACATTAGTATTAAAGCTGGGCTCATTTATGTGCCTTTCTATGTACACTGTCCTGTTTCTTGCTTCCCTTTCTTTTCATTGCAAATGGCACCAGGCCATTTGCGTCGGAGATAGACTCTTACAGGCCAGGTTTCTGTGAAGTGTCGAATATTTCGGCGACTTTGGCTGCATGGTGCAACGATCCAGGTCAACGGGGAGACGGCCAGTGGCGTCCAATTGGCCGAGAAACTGGCACGGAGCACGGGCCAGGTGGAAACCTGAGGCAGCACATCTTGCGATTAAAATTACCATCTGATTCGGGAATTCTCAGGTGGAAATTCTGGTGGAAAGACCATCTCAGATGAGAATTCCAATCCAGGACTGATATCTTGACAAGATTCTCACAGGGTGACACCCGCATCACTTCATCGGACGTGTCACAATGGATAGAGTATATGACTTCTTTGACCCTGTGAAGCATGGTGAAGGTGTGCGTATTTGTGTCGTTTTCATCACTTGTGTCCAGGAAGGACCCACACTGGGACTCAAGGCCTCGTCTTAGATCCTGCAAGATCTGCAAGATGTAAGCATTGTAAGCTTTTATGAGACAGTAGACTGATTACACAAACTTTTGGACTAACAGGCAATCCTGGTCATACGACTGAGCTTCACAGATTGTAAGTTTGAAAATCTTAGAGCAAACTTCATTTGCATTTGATAGTTGGATGTATTTCCAAGGTCTCCGAACTCCTCGATGGCTTTGGGTTGGAGGCTTCACGCTGTGCTGAAAAATTGCCATCCGCGCATGCGGTCTGACCTGGATATGTGTCCTGATTTTTTTGTGCTTTCATTGCATCCACCCTTCCTCTAATAACGAATGATGATGATTACTGTAGACTGTTTAATGTATTAATTATTCATTGTAGAATCTGTATACTGTAACAGAAGAAGACAGTACTACAAACACCTATACAGACCATTAAACATCGGTTGTAGAGTCACCATCCCTCATACCTTTGTAAAATTTGACAGGTGTCTCAAGTCAAAGACGAAGGGCAGATTGCTTCCTTCAACAAGGTGCCTCAGTTGCCCAACAAAAGGCCTGCAGGTGCGATCGCCCTCGTTCACTCAGTGCCAGGAGAAGCAGATGAAAGTTCAAGAGGGCGATCGAATTGTTGAGGTCAATGGTGACTGGACTGCAATGTCTTTGGCAATTTTGGAGCCCCCCTCCATGCGCATACACTTTTTTTTAAATACTGCATTTTTAAGTCTCATTTCTTCAAGTGTTGCAGAAAGATCTGCCCAAGAACTGAGATCTTCCAAGTCGGGGACCCTGCTATCGACTCAGGCAAGCAAGCGGGTTCCACGGAACTCTTTGAGATGATTTCATCTGCTGCCTGTAAGGCGTGTGATGAGTTGACCTTTAAACAAACCATTTGTTTGCTCCTGTCACCGGGGGAGTTTTTGAACTGACCACAACTTCAACCTTGTGCAGCGAATAGGCTTCTGCTTACATGAGTTTTTGTATCAGAAGCGTTCTTGGTTGATCTGAAATACTTGAGAACTATTGAGAACTATCTCTTTGCTTCAAGAGTGTTATTCATCGAGCCAGCCAAGATCAATATGCACTGCAGGAGATACTCGTCTACGCCTATTCATGAGTCGCACAGAAGGACGCCGCAGTCTCAGGCGGACAGTTGTACGAAACATAGATTTGGAACAATCACTGCAGGAAACAAGATCTCAACGAGACCTTCTCTGCCTCTGAGTGGTGGCCTGACGCATTTGTTGATGTCGCGCGGGGTGTGTGAGTATGGCCACACCACGTGGCCGTTCCAAGCTGCCATATTGCCATATTGCCATGTTGCCACCTTCAATTGTATAGTATAACGTTTTCCTCCAAAGTTTTACAGCACTGTTCTTGTTCAGACGTTTTGACCTTGGCTGTTTGAGCATGGCTGAACGAGAAAGTCTCACACGACAAAACAATAAAAAGGTGCTATGCAGCAGCAGAGCAGCAGCAGTACCAATCATCATGGAATGGGTTTACTGTGGATGGGCATTGGATTCATATTGAAGTCTTAGTGGGATGATTTTTGACTCTCCAAGATCTTTTTATGTTTGATACGCTCATGTCAGGTGGACTAGAGGCAGCCGTGCGAAGGAAATCTTGTGAGATGAAGAATGTGACACTGTGACACTCGGTTTTGTTGATTTTTGATATACGTACTGCAATTCCATTTAATGATTTTTGATCAACTCGAAACATCGACTTCTCCACGACTGTTCTCTTACCAGCCGCTCGATGCAGCTGCAAAGGTAGAGGAAAGAAAAAGGAGCGGTTTTGACAAACTATGCGGCTATGCGCTAGCATGAATCAATACCCTTTCTTGGTTTGTTGGAGCATCAACTGAAACCCAGGAAGTCTTGATTGATCCACAACTGTCATCACTCTTGCTTGCTTGTCTAAAACTTTTTTTTCGGGCCCGAAGCGCAGCCAAATTCAAAAGCCAGTCAGCAGGAAGGAAGCAGTATCGATACTGAAAGCACATGTGACTGCGTTTTGACTCCTTTTTGAAGAGGAAGCAACAATTGAGGCCAAGAATTTATGTGCCTACCCCCTACCGGCGATGAACGATCGAAGATCGCTTTGTTCAAAGTCCTGGAGGTTATTCTGTTATTGCAACATTTGCATTGTTCCGTCGCGCCGTCGAGTTCCAAATGGAATCCATTTCGACTCCTGAGGACGAACTTGTTCGGTCCGTGATTGATCGAACAGCAACATATCAAAGTTGATCGGACGGATGTTTTGGCAGTGAAGAAAAGAAAGCGTTCTGCAACTATTTCTTTGATTATCTATGTCTATGCCAATCTATTTACTGTAGAACCTCCTGCCCATTTTGCTTACAAGTCAGGAGCCTGAAGCAAAAGCGCCTAAGGCGCAGAGCGAACAAGTCGAGAAAGGAAAAGATCCCGGCAAGACGAAGTCCAGGTGCACTCATTAGACATTCAAAAAATAACTTCTCCAAAAAAACGGACGACTTTTCTTTGACAATTTTGACAGTACTTGACATGTACTTGACATATTTGAAGCATTTTGAACCGTCCAGGGTTCGTTTGGTCGAGTGCGGACCTCTCTTGGGATCCCAGTCGCGGCCCAGTGGCCGCGCTGGCAACCACCTGCAGTGGGCATCAACTCCCACAGGGCCACAGCCTCAGAGAGATGCACGAAGAATACGTCGGATGGATTTGGATGGTCATCCTGCTAGTTGAGTTCTTATTGCTGATTTTATTTAGATTAGTATATGATATCAAAATAATGTTATGTGTTGTTTTTTTTGCAGCATATATTAACTTTTTGCATGTCTAGCTAGATTTTGCTCAACGATGAGTCGTGCTTTGGCTCTCAATTACCATACTAAGGCAATGGATGCGGGTCTTTTCTACAACGGCAATCGTTCCGAATCGCCAACGAGACAAGTCTCTTGAATTGCATTCAGACACACAGTTTTACTTCTACAAATTACATATTCGGTCAATGCTGTGAGAAAGTTTCTGTCTCTAACATTATACACACCTGCTAAGGCCTATATAGTAGTTGATTTTTTGCGGGGGATCAGGCTAGTGCGGCTAGTTGAAGTCACAAAATCCTGAAGGTCACGTGTCGAAAACAATGTGGGACTTGCTGAATTTGGAGATGCCTGGACAGAATTCTACAGTTCTGTCGATGGTCTCCCAATAGCCAGAGGCTATGACAGGATTGTTTACGGTGACCATGGACCTTATGTGGAAGCTTGCCTTGAGAATCGGACGTTTTGATTTTTGTACATCCTTCAATCCCAAAGAGCAATAACTTTCCTTTTCCGTTTTCAGGCCTTTTCCATTGCAACCCAGATTTTTGCTCCACGAGCAATGCGTTGCATGTTTGAATTTGATTTGATGTTTTTCACTTGCTATCAACCAGGAGTTCTCGAATCATCAACTTTGTTGGTCAACTTTTCCAGTGTTTGTGGAAAAGCCGGAGATGAGCTTCTTCGATGAATACTACACAGTAGAAGGTTCTACCATGTTGTACGCCCAGAAACGGACAGTTGTCAACAAGCCGAATCCTCCTTCTGGCCCTTGGTCTGCGCAGAACAACAGGCCAGAAGGTTATGCCAACTATTTGATTGGCAAATTCTATCTGGCATGTGAGCCCAATGTCATCACTGTGATGAATCGACCAGCATCCAAGAAAAAGCGGAGGGGAAAGGCAAAAGAAGGACACGAAACTAATGTGGAAGGGGAAGCTGATATTCCAGAGGATGAGGAATGTCAATGGTGGGAAGATGGTCAAGACCAGCAAGAAGGTCACTGGCCTCAGGAACAGCCCTGGACAGAACAGGATGGGTCCTGGAATCAAGAGATGCAATGGCAGCAACCGGAACCCTGGATGCAAGGACCATGGAAAGACCAGGAAGGATCTCAATGGAACGGAGCTGAATGGTGGAGTGCTTGGCCAATGGCAGGAGAAACGATTCCAGACTGGCAGTATGGATACTATGACGAAAGCCAGCAAGAGACGTATGCAGGAAGCTCCTACGTTGCTAGTGATGGAGACGCAAGCAGCGCAACTACGTCGAGTCAAAAATGGGAATCCACGGTTGTTTAATGGTCAGACAAAGTGGATCAAAGTGGAATGTCTTAATGGTAGAGGACATGATGATTCAGTGTCTTCAAGGATCCAAATAGGCACATATATATATCCTCACATACACAGATATATGGATGACTCACTTGACAAGGCCCAAGCGATATCACATGAAATGATGCAACATTTATTCAGCTTTGCCACAGCGAACTCTCCTCTCGTTTTTTGGCTCGCAGTGTCTGTTCGGGTTGAGCCTGGCCTGAGATTCTCAAGGCTTCCGCCAAGATGTCGCTGATGAAGCGGGGCGGGTCCAGCTGCCAAGTTTGGAGTGAAACACTGACAATATCTGACAATCACTACAAGCATTCTCCTTTCAACTGCATGCTTCATACTTGGCAACTGCAAGTAATTAGCTTTTCCAGTCCAGTGCCATGCCAGGTTTTTGCTGGTCCTAGTCCTCCTGATTTTGATCACCTTAGCTTCGACTACTACAAAGTGAGCAAGAGGGTTCATGACATCCGCGACAGGAAGATTTATGAAGATCTGTCATTTGCAATGATCTGACATTCCACTTAGGTTGAAAAGTATGCTGCACAAGAAAGTCTCTCAGAACCAACAAAAACACTCAGGATAACTACTGTAAGGGGTGGTCACTGTACACATTTTTCCCAAATCAAAGAGATTATAGGTTTGTAAGCTTGGCAAGATTCATCAGAGATTTACAATGATTTTTACAATTTACATCAATTTACATAATTCATTGGTTTCATATGGTTTTATTGCGTCAATTTTGTCCCTCGGGTTGCCACTTGTGAGGTACTGGACGCATTGGCTCTCCATCACTGCAGCCGCCTCGGCAATCTCTGCGACATATCCGTTGCACCCCACAGACAATGCTCAATGAAATCAGAAAAATCTTGCTGAAGATTTTTTCTCCAACAAATCGACTCTTCAATGAGTGTAGCAATGATTATGGTTTTAGAACATGTTGATTTTAAACATAGATAATGCATGCCAATACTGTATAGATACATGAGACTCTATATGTATAGACGTGTATACAAAAGGCTTATTATGTACGACAAGAGCATTGAAATTTGACGCACATGAACGCGTTTCTCTGAGAATGCCTTGTTAGTTTCAGTAAGTCAGCGACAGACTTGAACTTTTGCATGGAAAGGTGACTGTGGGCAGCCTGCTGATTGTGGACCTGCTGTTCTTGGAAGAGAAGTGCTCCTTCCCAGATCGTTGCACCATTCAACTCTTGGAACGCCAGTGGTATGTTGGGTGTGTTCAGTCCAAGCCACCCCACTTTTGCTGCGTTCTCCTGCTCAGTACATTCGTGTTCGACCCCTTTGCCGATGTGCAGAAGATGTAAGAAAAGTGCAAGGCCATGGTTTGTTCAGCAACTGCACCCTTTTTGCAGCAAGTGAATCAACTCCTTTGTTTCTGGTACACAAAATTGGCAGTTCGTTTGCCTCCGTATCTTGGAAATTGAGTTTGCTGTTTTCATTTTTGTCGGACTTTTGAGCTCAAGCACAGGCATTGAAGAGTAGATTCTAGAGACCGTGAAGAGAAGTATCCGCTTGTCTTGGAGGGAGACAAGTTTCACCAGTGTTTCCAAGTAAAAAGTCAAACGGGCTGAACCTGCTTGGACTCAGTTGGCGACAGATGCAACTAGAGAACTTTCGCCGAAGGTCTGTCCTTGAAAATGGCAGTGGCCTTCCATAGTGAGAGAGCATGGCGGGATGCCAAAGCTGGCATCTTTATTGCGCACAGTGGGTCAGGAGCAACGCTGGTGGGAAGCACTGGAGTTGCTTAAGCAACTCTGGCACCGGAAGGACAGAACACAAGATTTATCATTCCCGATTGTGACGACTTTGGAAGGTTGAGGATGTACCAAGTATGGCTTGATGGGTAGCTGACTATGGTTTCTCGAACCGTTGAAGAGGCTTAGTTGATGTTTGGACTGCACTTGTCTTCTGAATCTCGCCCTCCTTTGCATTTGTTTTGATGACCATGCTTCTCAAATCAACGAAGACATTGTCGCACAGAGTTCTGAAAAACATGTGCATGTGAGCAAATTGACAGCTTAACTTGACTACAAAGTGCCAGATCGATTTGAGCGGTTCTGGTGCCATACATTGTAGATTCGTAGATGCAACTCTTTGGACAATGTCAAGATCTAGAAACTGCCCTCGAGCTCCAGGACAGAGAGGAGGGCTTGCTTGCTGTGGCATCCCTTTGTCAAAGGCCTGAGAGCCGGTGGAAATGCATTGATACCAGCAACATGAGTGATTTTTGTCCACAAGCGAATGGTGGATTGAATAGTGAATTGGTTCTGTTCGTGTGATATCTAAGAATCTTCTACAAAACATATTTTTGAAGCATTTGAAGCAGCGCAGAAAAAGTTGCTGAGCAATGTCTAGCTCAAAGCCATGATGATCCGCATGTTCCTTGAAGGGTTGTGTCTATTCAAAGTAGAGGTCCTAAAATCCCCTGCTGGTTTGCTAATTTAAGTCAATCAGTCCAATTCCAAGGCAGTTCTGTGGGCCCATCATTTTAAGAGTTCCCCAAACGTTCCGAGTCTTGAGTGTTTTGTCAAGAAAATGCATTGCAGGGCTTTCAACTTGGGTTCTTTCATGTTAGGAAGCAAAATTGACATAAACTCGCACACGCTGCATCCCATAGTTCCATCCGAATCGCTAGCTTCTGCTGACTTGCCGAGGGCATCAGACTGGCAAAAGTCCCTGAATCTCTTGCATGGACCTTGCAGGTGGCAAACTTTTCAAAATTCATTTGAAAGTCGAGGCATCCAGTTACACTGTTACACTTGCTTTGACGATCTTTGACCAGGCTCAGTGCAGAGCACTCTGCAGTGCTAGCAGCAGCCTGGAGCTCTGGCAGCTGGTGGGAACAGGTGTCTGTGCAGAGACATTTGAGAGCCCATTAACCATCCAATAGAAATATGGAAAACATATTAAGATTGTTTGGAGTTAGATGAGATCAGTTGCCCCATTCAAGTTCCATTCATCCTTTACAGGGATTGCATTGAGCCGAGGCATTGCAGGTCTTAACTGACAGAGAATCAGCAGCTGCGGCCTTGTTGGCTACAAATAGAGCAGCCTATACCGAGGTTGGGCTTCCTAGTATTCTGACCAACCAGAATCGCAGCATTGCGCGGCCGTACATGTCTTCTCTTGTTGCATGTTGAATGTCGGATGTTGGCCAAAGGCTGGATATGTTCCTCAAACATGTTCTTTTTTTTTGGCAGTTCTGAGCAGTTCAGAATCTCACAATGCCATACAATACAAGAATCTCCCAGGCTGCGGTGCGGCTATTGTGTACTTTGCCTCACGCTGAGCCGAAGACAAGTACCACTCTGGTAGCTGCCTGTGGAAAGATGATTGCATGGCGCATTGCCTTGGAGGCAAAAAAAATCACCGACATTCAACATGATGATCCATGCTAAACTTTAACCTTGATTTGCTGATTTGCTTAAGTGTCCAAACCAATTGTTTTCTGGAAAAAAACCAGGCCTTTGGTCACCTCATCCTACATGGCACAGCAGACACTGTTGCCTACAATGCCACTATGGTAGCATGCAGCAAGGCAAGCGCATGGACACATGCGACTCAACCTCTTGGCATTACTTTCATGCGACATCTTTTCCATTTTTGCCAACTGTTCTGGATTTTTGCATTTTTGTTTCCAACCAACCCAGCTGCATGCTTTGACAGTGTTGAGCCTAGGTGCTATGCTTGTTTGAACAACTGCAGAACGAACAGGGTGACGAAAGCAAGTCCCTCGCCACAGTGGTGGATGCCTGTAGCCAAGTGTCTGAATGGGAGCGAGCGATGAAGTTTCTGTGTCAAAGCCCCGGGCTGACAACTTTAACTGCTGCGATTCACTCTTGCAAATACAACAAGAATCTTGTTTGAAAGAAAATCGAGAGTTGCGTTTGCTTTTTGTTTTTGAGTTTCATCCTTTTTTTTGCGGTGGGGGTTTTGAACATAGACAGCACAAGCTTTACGTTTTGGTGCTCTTTCATCAAGAAGCTCAAAAGGAAATGGGTCTTGGCATTGGAGCTTTTTGAAGAAGCGTTGCCGTCAGCAGATCTGCCTGCTTTTGGTGCCGTCATTGCAGCTTGTGCAAGTGCAGGAAGGTGGAGGCAAGTCATATGCCTCCTAGAAGACATGAGAAGATTAGACATTGAACCAGATCTCGCCTGCAAAACTGTTTCTCGTTGAAAGAATCGTTTTCTTTTTTTTATGGCTATGTCATGGCTATTATGCTAATTGTATCTAATTGTTTTACCTGCTTAGACGAATGACTTGTGATTCGCTTTTGTTTTCCATTTTGTTTTTCATTCTGATGACTCCTCGAGGCATTGATTGATGCAGTAGCCAAGAAGTCTGAATGGTTACGGGCAATGGACCTCTTGAACACATTGGCTCAACGTACCGCTCCAGGAGATTTGTCGGACTTGATTGGCCCTGCCGTGGCCAGCTGCCAGGAAGCAACACAATGGGAGGTTGCCTTGTATCTTTGGCATATGGCTCCAAGCAATGCAGCAAGTCACAGTCTTTTGTTGGCATTGTCTCAGGCAGGGTTTGTTGCTTTGACAGGTGGCGGTTGATAGGGAAGCAAGCAGGTGATGTCCAGTTCCCTGATTCCAGGCCGGCAAATGGTGTCAATCACACTTTGCTCTCAAGCAGATGCTGCAAGGATCTGATGCCATACATTTGATGACTACCATGAGCTGTGTAGAGCAGCAGATGCAGCCAAAGGTGTCATTTTGGGTAGAAAAAGAAGCTCTTGATCGTATCCGGGGCAGATTTACAAAGATAGACGAGATTGAAACAGTCCTTTTTGGTGCCATATTGAAGTTTTCTTGCAGGTGCCTTGAATCAAACATACAACGCAGAGTCTCAAGCCCCTTAGTTGGGTGGTTGAAAAGTCCCAAGACGACACTGAAGATTCTGCAGGCGGCAGCAGGTTTGGGACCTTTGCGAACTCGTGATATTTCTGAACACTTGAAGCTGTGAAGCCACGACAGTCATTCGTAGACGCCACATGTACAATCGGACAGTTGGTGTGAACTTCCCTTACAACCAGAACATGCATGGAACTGAAAAAAAGGACCTGGACAAGTTATCCTCACCATTCCAGCCGAACCGCGGAGCATTGGCGAAATCTGAAGCTGTAGAAAGTCATGACGCATGTTGAAGCGCATGAAAAAGGAGCGTCGAAGCATGTCGAACCTATCGCTTTCAGTCGTCCTGGGGCCAGCGTAGCCGCGTAGCCTAGCACCCTGGCAGGCGTAAACGCCATGGCCAGGAATGAGGCCGCCAAGTTGCCTTGTTGAACTTGGGCAAGGATTGGTGGCTGGCGTAGTTGTGCAGGTGCAGGGCCCAAGTGCAGCAGGGTTGCAGATTTGACCAATCGAAATACGAGGCTTCTGGCTTTGCCAAAATCTGCAACCCGAAATCATCGAAATCTAACCCGTTCACTTGAAATCTTAAAAGTGTCAAACCTAGCCAGGATGCAGTGTTCCAACTCAAATCATTCCACCGACAATGTCGGGCCCAATCTCGGATTCTAAAGTCTCACCATCTTTAACCATTTTGCAATTTTTAATTGAAACAAAATTCACGACCTCAAGATACGAAGACACGCGGAAACTTTCCTATTTGGTTCGTTGCCTGTCGCAGGGTGTTGTGCCGCGGTTTGGGACTCTTGAGCTTAGCAGCTTACTCAGTGTGCGAATTGCTGCGCAAGTCGACACTGTCTAACAGTGTGATTCACAGGATGCCCATATTTTGATGAACAAAAGAGCCTTCTGAGAATTGTAAGCACCTTTGAAATAGTGACATATCCGAGTCATAGGATGGTGTGCCCAAATATGTGGGCATGGAGGGCATTCAAGGTGTGCTGTGTACAGTCACCATGTTATGTGCGCTGTACAAAAACAGCCGGATCTGCGTTTCGCTCCAGAAGTTCCGTGAAAGAGAGTCAATTGAGATGCTCGTTGACATGCTGGCCGTCAGATTCACATGTCTGATTCCAAACGACACGGAATTTGCGTTTTTCTTTTCGATTTTCGCAGTGCTCAAAGGACACCCTCAACTCAGCAATGACCGCGCTGCCACTTTCAGAGTCACGTTCTAGTTTCCTGAGTTCACTGGTTGGAGGAATCAACCGTTTGGATTCCCGTTTGACAACTACTAGTGGCAAAGGATGGCAAAGGTTTAGAGCTCTCAGATGAGATGCACCTCCAAGATGATTGAACCTCTAGCAGCTCAAAACATCAATGTAATTCAATGTAACCACATGTGCCATGTGCGATGTGCTGGGCCCACCTCAGCTTGTTTGCGCCTTCCAGCGTTACGATGTCTACAGGCTGGTGGAAAGCCTTTGCCCTCCATTCATCGATTGCATGGCTGTTAGATGATGTCAGCTGTCAGCTGATGATTTTATTTCACTGGTTTCTTTCTGGATTTTTTGTGTGGGACTTTCGCTCGAATGAGAACTGAGAGTCATTTTGGTGACAGGAATCGTAGTTTCATCTACGTCTTTGGGATTGACAAAGCTGGAAACTCAGATTCTACAGGTCTCACAAAGCTCTTTGGAGTGACTCCAAGTGCCAGAAGCTGTAGGTACAAACCCTCTGTTGCATACTGAAAAGTGCTGAAAGGAAAACACACCTCAAAATCCGACTGGGGATAGCATGCAATGAAAACTGCACGATCAATCTCACAGATGCGGGATTACATTTGGCGGTCACACAAGCAGCTTGATGCAGGATGCATAACGAGCATAGCTGGCAACCCATCAAGTCATTGCTGAGAAGGAACTACATTATCATCTATATATCTATGAGATCAACTAGCAAGTTGAATAAGACATCAAGCTCCAGTCTGCGAATGCTCAACACTCCTGCCGGAGGTCAACAAACAATACAGCTGCTTGCAAATACCAAGAAAAGATGTCGAGGGCTTGGTGAATTGTGGTCTCTGGTTTCTCAGTCGTCAAGGAATCAAGAAGTTACCCAGGAACCAAGTGCCGTTCTCGAGCTGCAAGAAGGCCTTTAGAGGGCCAGTGAGTCCAAGCATATGAAAAATTACATTATCTCGTATGTCAAGAATAGAAGCATATAGTCAGTCAAAGAATATCACCATATATCACCATGGACCCTGGCATCCTGCGACCCTCACTTGTTCTCACACAGGCGAACAGCGCTTTCCTCTGACACACCTCGAACCACATCAACAAAAGTTGAGGCAAAAGACACGTGGCAGATGTGAACAGCGAAACGACAACACTTGCGCAGATTCCCTTTCAAATGGATGGCTTGTTGTGCAGTTTCACCTCTATTTCTGTCCTTCCATCTGACCATACAGCCGCAGGGGTCCACAACACCAAGTAGAAGAGGCCCGAGTTGGGAACATGTTTGCCAGTTGACTTTTTGGACCAGGTTTCATAAACCAGTTCAAACACTCGCAGCCAAGTTGTGCAGGTGGCCACCAAGGCTTCTGGATTAGTTGGTTTTATCCGCTTCACTTCCGGGTGCGGATGCCTTCATTTACGTGGAACCACCATGGATAAGGATGGGATAGGACCATTTGACAAGCCACGGTGTCTATCTTGTGTAGATTTGAGCAACATGCGTGAACATTGTGCTGAATAGCATACTAAGGTTTTACTTGATCCTCATCAAGAAACACAAGAAGGCAGTGAAGACTTGTGAGGAGAAATTGTACCCTGAGATCTGTCAGATGACATGGCAGGTTGGCAGGATTGGCTTGATTCTTAATGAAGTGCAGGTGTTTCATCATTTCATCCTCTCCAAATGTGGGTTTTTGCCAAGGCCATCACAACATTTTGTCCATTGAGTCAACCATTTTGGTGCCTCTCTCAGCTGATGCATCTAAGTCCGCCGCCTCAGTACCTCGGTCGTGTCAGACGGTGATTTCAGATGCTTGAACCCTCAACGTCATTGGATGTTGCAGCACTCAGGGAGGAAAAGGGCTTCATGGACCAGTTCAACAAGTTCAACTTGTGCAAGGACACATGCTCCACAGCACATGCCTGAAGGATAGCAACTTCGTGTCAACCTGCGAGCAAGTCTTGTCAGCATTTTTTTGCATTTGATGCTGCCATCTTGTCTCTTTCTGAGTAAGCTGGCCTGCCAAAAGATGTATGACACATGTCGCATAGCCCAGCATAGCCTCATATCGTTGATAGTACTTTGGAATGCTCAGAGTTGAGAATACTCGCATGCTACGGCGTCCACCGAACAATATAGCTGACTCGCCCAAAGTCCTGAGAATAAGATAAAATAAAACCATACTGCCATACATCACTTTACATTGAATATTTGCCTTTGGAGTTATTGGATGTTATTGGAATGACACTGTATTCAATCAAGGAGATTGCTGACTGAGCCATGGCGTGGCTTCGTGAGATGTCGACTTCGACATGGCCTTTGAAGCCTTCGTAAATGCTGTGGCATGGGACTCGCCCTGTCCACGACCCAAATCAGCCCTGGTCCGTGGAGGTCGTCCGGTTCGTCCAGTTCGTCCACTTCCATCCCCTTCACCACCCTCTACCCGCTTGGATGGAGAACGAAATCCATGGCGGCGAAAGGAAAAGGACAAGATGGGAAAAATGGGAAAAGGAAAAAGAATGAAAAAAGATGGGAGAATGACAAGAAAAAAGTCCTCCAACTTCCAGCTCCACCTCCAGCAGAAGAACCTGCCATTGATGTCCTCGATGACATGGAGTCTCCCATGAGCAGATGTGACAGTCGGAAAGCTTCTCGGGCCAAGATTCGGCGCCCATGGCGAGAGGAACCACCTGCCCCTCCGTCACCCAAGTCAGACCCACTTTCGCCCAAGTCAAGGCACGCTCAAGACGTACTGTTTTTGTAGAACAACTCGAAAAACACATGTTGTAGAACTCCCTGCCCGTTCCCAATTTCCTTTCCCTGATGTTGTGCCCAATAGCCTTGATGCAGGTGGAAGAATGCAGTGGATACGATCACTGCACGAAACTCCCAGCTTGTGAAGCAGAGATCCCACATGAACCAGTCGGTGAGACGGCGCATTCGAGCCTTTGACGAACGGATGGCGATCCTTGCGAACGGAGGGGTGAAGGTAGCAGCCAGCGAAAGGAAGGATGCTTCCGATGATCAAGGTCGGGGCCAACCGCCAAACTGATATCACTTTGAGGTTTTTGGTTGGGTTTTGAGTCTCCTCCCGTAATCATGGTTCAGTGGAACACACAACCATGATTGTAGGAGGGTAGATAGTACTGGACGTAATTGTTTGATCACCCTGGCAGGAGATTCAATGCAGCCTGGCCTGGCATTCAAAGATTCCTTAGCATTTTCTCAGTGCTTGTAAGCAGAGGATTTTCTGACTTTGAGAGGTACTCAACGGCGACTGAACAGTTGAAACATACACTGTACAGTCATAGATTTATGGACATCCTTGGAGGTCCTTGACGGTCGGTCGAACTTAGTGAGTTTATCTTGTTGAGGTTAGATAGCAGCCTCCCACCAGAGCAGAAGGAGGCGGCGAAACAGACCAAGCAGCAGTTTCACGAAAACAAATGACTAGTGTACTCGTACCATATGGACCGAGTCTATATTTTTTTGCAAAGGGCTGATACTTAGTGGATTAGTGCCCACAGTTCCCTCTGCCTGGACAGTTTTCCGAACCACAGACCTTGGCAGGAAAAGGAGGAACTGGTCGAAATGCCTTTCAAGGCCATGTGACGAAATGCAACGAAGTTGTGCTGCCAGATCCTGGGGTGTTGGGATAGAATTTTGAGTGTGCTGAGTGTGGCAGGTGATTTCATGGTCATCTCAGAGAGGTAATTTTCCAGCCTACAATCTGTTGGGAACATCAAGCTGTTGGCAGAGTGAGATTGGTATGAAACTCTGCAGCATGTCCCTGTCGCTTGTTGATGCTTGTTGGGTGAATGAACATTTTGTGTATCAAGATGCAAAGTGTTTAGAAGAGACATGAAGAAATGCAAATTATCTACGGACTTCTTATCTTGATTTTAACTGCGAATGATCCATTTTTGTTGACATGGTCATGGAGCCCTGTGTTAGTGAGTCAACTCAGGACTCGAGATCAACACTTGACTTTTGAGTTGGAGGACGTTCCAGTTCCTGAGCAATGAAATGTCTCGTTGTGTCAGATCCAGGATCCCGATCTGGTTTTCATAGAACCCAAAGCCCATGACTGCTTCACAAGGCTCCACTCGTTGCCATTCAGTTCGAGGTAGTGACAAAGGACAGCTGCTTCCGAGCAAAGTCAGTACAGATGGATGGATTTCAGTGTGATTCAGTGTCAGGTTTTTCGAGATGATCATTGGACAAAGTACATATTTTTTGGTGTTTCACTCAGAACATTGAACATGACCACATCAGCTGTATCAGCTGGGCCTTGCAGGAAGTTACGCCGAAAAGATGCAAATTGATGTTGCTTGGCTTGCACGCGATGTTGGATGGTCATTTGGTCATTCTCGTCGCCCTAGCGAAGCTGTGCTCGCAGCGGCGCAGGTTTTCCACCAATTCGCCAATGGGACCATGGCAAACAGCCTGGACTTTTTTTGCAGGACGCTCAGTGAGAATTTCGCAACTGAATGACGGGAACAACGCATTCTTGCTGCATGTTTTTGATGGATGTCAGTAGATGTATGTAGATGTACTATCTTCATAGATGTGATGTTTGATGCTTTGATTTTGTTCGCAGAGTTTGTTCTCCAGCGAAAACGGACTCGACCGAGGTTTCAGAGATGGTTGCAGAGCGCGGCCTGAGGTTTTTCAACAAATCAAAGGAGGAGACCTAGTCATTTTGCTGGACAAGATTCGGAAAAAGCGAATCCAAAACAACCTGATACGAGTTGGTCTTTAAGACTCTTTTCATAGCTCCACAGGAGATGAAGGATGGCATGGAATCAGCTCCCTGGTGGCGTTTGGCGATGGCCGACAACTACAGCTCCCAGGTTTGCCTCGGGAACTTTGAATGGGAACTGGTGGCAACAGAGCACTGATCTTTTTTGTTGAAACAATTGAAGGTTCCCACACTTGTGATATCAGAGTCATGTTCCATCTTTTGCACCAGGTCAGGGCAGCAATATAAAGTTATATGTATATATCATTTGTATATATATATACAGTACCAAATCTAACTGTGTTTGTACATGATGCACAATAATTTGTACATTATACATGCATGTATCTTGTGCAAGGCTTGTATCGCCATCGCTGCTCCACTGAAGCTCTTGGTAGAGGGTCGAGGAGCGGAGTTTGTAGCGTGGGGAGCGTTGTTTCATTCTTGGTGGTGAATGTACATTCTAGTAATGATTACTAACCAACGTATTAGATATGATGTCAGAAAAGGCCAAAGTTAGGATTTTGAATAAACAAGTACAGATCACGCCAACTGGGCTCGGTGGGATTTTTCATATACATCTATGTATACTCGTCAGCTTTACCTGTAGCGATTCATACTTATACTTTATATTTAACACATGCCATTATGTTCCATTTCATTTATCAAACCACATCATATAGTGTACGAGGAAAAATGAAATGTATGTTTTCGACATCATAGCATAGAATAATGTATATCATTCAGGATATACTTACATATAGTGTACATTTATATATGATTTAACATGCATTGTATGATATAGATCCATGTTACGCGAAAGACGACAAGCATACAATGTGCAATATGTAGTATGAAGTGTGCAGTTTTGGACTCGTGATAGGTCATGTGTATGTAATCACATAGGATGTGTCTCTTGATGTATTATATGGTTACTGAATCGTTACTCATTGTTTATGAGAGTCAAAACATGTCAACAGGCTGATTGATTGATGCTTCTACCTGCAAATTTTGGTACTCGGATGGAACATACTTTTGCCGGGATTTGCATGCATCCCGAATGGAGATGAGATTTTTTAAGCATTGGTTTGTCACTTGAAGGAAATCATGCGTGGTTGAAGCAAGTGAAGAAGACAACAATATCATCTTTCCTTGACAATTTCAGTTTTGTGCGGCACTCAGCTTGGTTTTCTGCCCTTGACACCAGTGGTTTGTCTTGCATTTCCATGCCACCAAGGGTGCGAATCGCTTGGCGAGCAATCTTTCGGTTCAGGAGAAGATGGACAAACGGTTCCCAGACTTTCACATGATCATTCCAAACGTAACCTTTTTATTTTGATTGAATTGTTTTGGCTTGCGATTGAATTGTTTTTTCCCAGATCCATGGGATAAACGACTGACCTGAGGCTGGCAACAACCTATAAACTCAGTCCGGAATTTATTGCCGATGCCCACACACACTTTGATGCAATTGATCGCGCTTTGTCCGGCTGGTGACTTAGAATCCATACACCATATGCCATATGACATCATATAAACTGACTGTTGTAAGATCCCGTGTGAAGCGACTTTGCATCCTTTCCCGCTGCAGAGTAGTTGTTCTGTGGTCATTCTCTGTGGTATTTTTTTTTGCAATACAGAGCTTACTTCGAATTGTTCATTTTGACTTGATGAATAAAGGTCATTGGAACAAGAAAGACTGGCAGCATTGGATGGTTCAGCCGCCTGTCTGTTTCACTGTGAAGATTTTCCATTGCTGGACGGTTGTGCAAAGTCTGCGGTGTTGTTTGAATCCAAGTTCAAGTGGCTCCTTCGTCCCGTTTCATCCCTTAGGTTCATCCCACCACGGGAACGCAACAAGGCAACCTCTGAAAGGATGACTTTCTTTTGGAATCGTTTGGAGAAGCTGCTTGGATTGCATCTTCGATGAAAGTTTTTGCTACGATTTCTGAGTTTGAGCTCAGCTGGTCCAAGACGGGGCCCTGTTTTTTTCTGTTGCAGGGACCTGGACTTCCGTATTGACTTCGAAGAGTTTGTCATCTTTTTGCATGTGCTCAAACAGACAGCAGAGGGTTTTGACATGTCCCTGGGCGAACTCTTGTTTCCCGGCATTGTCAAGAAAGAATGTCTGGAAGAGACAGACGAGCTCCTACCAGTCAAGAATCCGGAGGACAGGCAGCAACAATGCCTTCGCCATCAACAGTGCTACTGCACTCACTGAGCAAGCATTGTTCGGAGCATCCAGAGATTACATAAACTTATGACTATTTGATTACACACCTTTCAACGTGGTTCAACTTCATGGACTTGGTTGGTGAACACCCGGCCTTTCAAACGTTCTTGCTTACTAGAAAAGGTTCCCAGAAATAGCCTTTTTCCTATGGATATAGTTTGCTTGGTACGCAATGTGGTGTAATTTTCATTCATCATCTTATTCGTCGAACGTTTGGGAACTTGCAGAAAAGAAGAACCTAAAGCTTGACAAAGGGGACGAAGTCATCTTTGTTGCTTTCGCGTTCCTTGTGCAGGAGGGAGTACAAGACCCGGCCGACTTTTCCTTGACGTTGTCCAGAAGCAAACAGGCCGCCCAAAACATGGAAGACGTGAAATGTTGTCTTCAGAAATGCTGATAAGAGACCGCTTCAGACCGATTTTCACATCAAGGGTCGATTCATGTCGTATGATGTGGTAGACAAGGCAATTCTGTTGTGTGGGAACTGGCAGATATTGTCAGTCCTGTATTGTCCCTATGTTCAATCACAAGCATTGTCGCATCTCTTTGTGGTTGATACCTTCCAACTTCGTCACGTTCTTTGCATTCCAAGATTTGCTGAGAAACTTCAGACATGCAGATGTGACAATTGAAACACTCCCACGAAGACTGAACGAGTGCTGACTTGATCACAGGAGCAGCTGATCCGTGAAGTTGTTGCGCAAAGTCTGCCGAAGCGCAGAACTTCGCTGCTGTCAACAGCTCCAGAAATGCCAGACATCTCCTTGATGGGCACGAGACGGTCACCGCGGACTGGGCGTAGTTCAAAGACGCCAATGAGTATTGAACGTGCGTCACTTCTGATTGGAGCCCCACAGAATGAGCTTAGTCCATAGTCCAGACAAAGTCTCCCTTTCCTGAGCTCATTTTAGGTCTCCGTTTGTTTTGGCAGATTTCTACCCAGGGGGAAACCTCAACTGTCCTGAGCCTGAGCTACTGTAACTAGTCAAAGTCAAGCAGTTTCAACTAACTTCAAGCACTGGCTGGGTTGAGACTGGTTGAGACCTTTTCCCTTGTGTATAAAGGTCCAGACTTGAGATCCTTGCAGGCAAAGCCTCAAGTTTCTCCAGATGGGTCCCAGTGTGACTAGAAAGCCTCCGGCTATGACGTTTGAACGATAAAATTGGAAACGCCAGAAAAAGGGAGATGGTCACAAAGGATGCAATACCGGTAGTTTTGTTCGATATAGTCTGACTGTTTAACTATATGATTATAGTCTGACTATAGTAGTTTGGTATTTGGGTTGGAGCAATTGGAAGGATGCATACCCGGAGGGGAAGGACACGATGTAGTGCGCCACAGCATGTAGGTCTCAGGATTCAACCACTTGCAACCACAAGGTTGGCAGGAAGTGTTGGACTAGATAATTCATGATACTTTTGTTGGCATTCCAATTGCAGTTGCAGATGAGTTGCAAAGGAAGTGAATTCACATGATCTCGTTCCATGAAATTAGATTTCAATGTATTAAACGAATATTAAACGACGCATTTCATCCAATATATTTCAGTCGATCTCACTCACTTTGACTTTCAACTTGGCAGGACTTTTATTTCTCCTACTCTTACGAACTCAGCCGCACCATGCAGCAGAATCTGGCCGATGCAAAGCGCGCATCTCATGGCCGGAAGCTTAGACAGTCGCTACTCCGCAGCTGGAGTGATACAACGGTGACAGCTTCGACCTCTTCGACTTCAAGATCTGACAGTTTCATTCACAGTCCTTCTTTGAAGCGGTGTCACAAAGGACATGGTGACATGGTCATGGAATGTCCATAGATGAATTCAGGTCAAGCCTTGAGGCCGCTCTACTTGGAGAAGGACAGAAGTTACAGCAGTGATGCATGAAGAGACCGCGCATACGGATCATGCTAGACTTAAAGGAAAGTCATGGCAATCTCCAAAGCCCTTTTAAAAACATGCACCTTTTACACTCCGCCTGTCTTTCGTTTGTATTCCTGGATTCCTCCTTGTCTTCTTTCTTGGCACCTTCCCGCATCTCTTGACGGGAGTAACTGCAAGGAGTAACGAGTGCAGGATCATCTTCCCTTTGAGTTGTAGATGTCTCGAGTTTGACCGATGTTGAAATGCAATGATTGTGGAGGACACTTCCAAACATCACAGGTTTGTGCTGCTTCCTCAAGATCATTCAATATTCAACATGTTTTTGTTAGAATTTAGTGCAACCTTGAACAACAGGCAAACTCATGCACGACTAATCTTGAATATTTTGCAAAAGAAGTCTCGGCTTTTAGGGTTATGTTGAGACGGTGCATAGGTTGATCTACTGTGTGCTTCTGATGATAAGGTGGAATCACTTCCACATGACTCCTTTCCTCCAGAAAGAGGGGTGGCAGCACTGGTGCTTGCCAATAATCCATGGATTCTTTGCGCCTGGATCTTAAGCGTTACCAATTTGATGCACTTCAAGAACCCTTGTTTGATCCTCGAGGCTTTGCTGGCTTTTCGTCTGACAGCTTTAAGAATCCTTTCCGAACTCATTCAAGTGTTCATTCTTGGAATCAGCTGGAACCAAACCTCCTTTAATTGAAAGGCTTCAGAAAATCTCTCCCCAAAACCTCGCTTTTTTCAACGATCAAAGTGCCGACGAAGTGGAACAGGAAATTGGAAATTCGCTGTAGCACGGACGCAACGGATGCTAGGCAAACACGTTGTTCTTCCTTTGGCTGGTCATTTTCGGTAGCTCTGATAGCGAGGCAGGGAGCAAGTCGAACACGCAAAAAAGTGATCCTGGTTCGCTGTTGCCACGAGCCGCAAGACAGGCGTTCTCGCTTCTATGCCGGCACACGTCGAGCTGTCCAGGATTATTTTGGAATTATTCATTTGTATTCTGTTGTTGTATTCCATGTATTCCAATGATCCAGTCCTGCGATGTCCTGCGCTCCTGCCTTTTTTACCGCACATGGATTTCGTATGTTTTCGCCTTGTGCAACAATACTGGATAAAGCTGGTGTGACAGGTTATCGGAAGCGTGGTCTTAATGTGGATGGCCAAGTATGAAGCTTACCCATCTGAAAGCAATTTGTTTTTCTGCGTGTTCTTGCTCAAACATTTATCAAATATGTCTGGTATACTTTTGAATGAACAGCTGTACGTGCTTGCTTGCCATTCCAAGGTTGGGAATGATGTGGAGACGGAGCAACTTCTTTGCGATGAATCCACGCGGCACTTGGCGTGTGGCCATGTGATGAGCTTTGTGCAGGTCCTTGCTTGACGTTTTTGTACTTGTCGAACCAAATGTCGCGGCTACGAATCTGCATTGCAGATTCGCGGAAGTGTGCCATTGTTTTGGTCACAAGAAGCTGCCGCCTACAATCCCAAACCTCCGGTCAGAAGCTCAAATGATCTGAAAGGGCCTGCAACTTGGAAACAAATGGGGGCCCAGCTTTTTTTTGACCCCCCCCTGCTTTTTTCTGACCTCCCCCGCTTTTTTTTGACATCCCCCCCGCTCTATTTTGACCCCCTGCAGATTTAAAGTGTTTTTATTGTATGGCCACTTCTTTTTGACATCCCCCCTGCTTTTTTTTGACCTCCCCCCATGATCCAGCCTCTGCTCTTTTTTGACCTCCCCCCCACTTCATTTTGACCTCTCCCCTGCTCTTTTT